>VCRD01000886.1:135696-146210 GCA_006783055.1 Trinorchestia longiramus
TCTTTAAGGCTCTCATCACCACTCCGGAATTACCCGAACCACCTTCGTACTGTCCGATCCCTTGTGGACTCTTCTCCCCATGCTCGGTTGATATTGGCAGAAGCTTTGGAGGCGTTGTGCCCAAGTTTGAACTCGTGCAACATAAGTAGGCGAAGGTCATGTTTTGTCTTGTTCATCATGGAGGGATTCTATCCTTCAAAATTATGTTCTGTTTGAAAAGAAGTTACAAAATATCAATGAGCACACATTAATTGTTATGCATGCCAAGGTTCATCGAAAATAAACTAAAAAGTTGTGTTAAAATTACTTTTCAAACCCCAGACCTTCGAGCGGCCCATATTTTTGTAACAACGTAATAGTATGAATACATGTATATTAAGGTCCCGTGTACCATACATAGTGCACAAGAAAATGATAATGCATCACAGGAACATAACTGAAAATTTTGTAAGTGAACGATTGGTAATTAACAATGATTTCGATTCCAATATAAATATATAATATTCGAAACAGTTAAATGGTCTGTTCGTTATAAAGATAACAAGAGGGCGTACATACGTTAATGTGCAACGTACACACGAGCAGGACTAAAGACGGTATGATTCACAATCAGTTAGTTACTGCAGTGCATGCTTATGTACACTGCAATACGAGTTTGTTACAGCAGTACTCGCTTATGTACACTGCAGTACAATGAGTTGAGTACCATATAAGTTGAGTAGGCCCCTGCTCTGAAGGTCGGTCTGAATTACTAGTTAGTACATTATTTGAGCTTTTACGAGTTTGAGTTTCTATGGCTTAACGAAGGTTTTTCCTCAGATGAGTGAAGGAAACAGATAAAAACGTACAGATGCACAGAAATTGTGTTCATATATTTTTTAGTATTATACGAAAAACGTAGTTAGAGGAAATAGCATAACATGGGAAGTTGCCGCTCTCAATGCACTCATATAACCTGTAATAAGGATTGATTCATCAGTCAGTACTGCTCCTGAAATGTTCCTATGCGTTTCTGCTGCCGGAGGCAAAATTAAACATTAGTGAATGTTCACTTTCACATCCACAAAAAATTTCGATGCAAATGCATAATTTTACATTCTTCTGTATAATTCCTCGATGTCAGTATTGGTAACAAGCATCATGCCACAAAAGTGTAGCTTCGAGCCCATCTATCCTCCGTCAAGATCTTGGTACGGTGCGAGACAGAGCATAAAAAAATCTTCAAGTTTCATGCGTTCTTGGACGGACTTGCAAGCTAATTGTTCGGTGCAAAATTTGAAGCCGACTAATAGCGTGAGAACTGGTCGGACTCCTACTCAATGACATCTTGTCCCACACAACATACTCACGTACAGGCACTTAAGTGTAGGTGATATACAAAAAGCTTTATTATTAATAAGCCACCGTAGTCGAGTGGTCTGCGGCCTGTGTTCTGTATCGGGTCTCTGTTGTGCAGAAAGACTGCAGGTTCGAAACCCGGCAATGAATACGAGCTGTTTCTCGTTTCACGCCGTGAGCTCGCACTTATCGGTAAGCCCTCAACTCCCCGCCCATGGACACATCCCAGGATCGTCGCACGAAGCTCACCATTACCCTTACTCTAAGAATGTTAACCTCGAGAATTTGAAAAACCAATGTACTAAATGTCTATGTACTGTGTACTTGATTGGAAATAAAGATTGTTTGTTTGTTTAATATTTCATTATTTTGAACGCATGTGCACGAATACTAAAGAAAGAAATTAGTTAGTTCGTGAACGAAGTTGGGCTGGTGGTTTCTACAAGTTTACTGTGCAGTTTACAGGCCTGAGAGGCCAGGGCAGCCATTTGCTGCACCACACAACACGAAGACAACCTCGTGTTGTCTACCCGCGAGCCCAGGGTTGCCAAGAATGATTGCGGTGCCACGATCAACGAAAACACATTTTTGAGGTAAACCTGGAAAGTTCATTGTATTATGAACGCTGCTGTTAGTAGCTAGTCTTCTCCACAAATGTAATCAACCAAATACGAATGAATTATTTATTCCGATAATTTTTTTGCGTATCCTTACAAAATTGCCATTTGAGAGCGGCATTTATATTTTTACAGACGACGTTTACTAAAAGTTATAAATTGAGCCCACCAATCTTGTTCCACGTGAAAGCCGCAGACGAGCTAATATTTATGAAGCCCTGGTGGTGAAGTTCAGGTTCATCTGACGGTTGTGTCGTTGTGAGGGGGAACAGCTTTGTCAGGTCTCGGTCACGCCGGATATACCGTCAGATTGAAGGATGTGGGCTCCATTCTCCGGCGCATAGCAGGGAACACAGGCCTGGAGACGCGCAAGAACTTGGCAATGAAGGAAGTACGCTCATGAACTAAGCTTATTTTCTGCCATATTACGTTAGCAGACGAGGAGAGAAGGCGGACTAACTCACGGCGTGATGCGTACGTGACATTTCCCAGGAGGCGTCACACAGGGTGAGTTTATATGTCTGTAATAGTGAAGCCTAAATGAGGCTTGTAGTAAGTGATTTGAGTCAATTGGAAACACGGACGAATGCATTCAACGTTAATACAATGGAAATATTAAGAATTAATATTTAGAACTTGGTATACATAAGACACATGCGTCGGTAAATAGACCTAATCAACGAACATTTTGCGCAATCATGAGGAAGAAGGATTTTAAAATGAAGTGTTAATGCAGAATTTAAAAGAACGATTTCAGTTTATAACAGTCGAATTTGTGTCCCATTATTAAAGTGCATAGACAGTTGAAGGACTTCAGCACCTTGAGTCGACCGTGTAACTTTAAATTTAATTCACAATTATTGTCTAAACGTAATTCCAGCTATAGAGATTTGAAGTGAAATTGCAAAAACATGAACAAAACTTGTGATGCGGGAAACTAGACTTCGGACCGCCGAAAACGTTTCCTGTATATCTAAGATTAAATCTTTAGTGCAGGCTTCAAGAACGAACTTGAATAAGAACAAATAATTATGTATTTTTATTCTATACAAAAATGTGGCAAAAGCGATAAAAAAACTAAAATAAAGTCACTAATTTGACGAAAATAGACACCTAGTGGATACTTTACGAGTACATCTCAAGCGTTTCCAGGACACGATAATGTAAATAAAGTTAAATAAAACTGCATGAATTTTACCAGTGTTGATAGCGTGATTTACGCTTACTTGTACTCACGGAACTCAAAAATTAATATAAGCATAATTTTCACCGTAGCCATGACGACCAGGGCCCATAGCTGGAGCATGGGAATTTTTATTAAATTTTCATCTTAGGTGAGAATTTCTTACTTCACTGCCCAGCAAGAGAAGAATGAACTCTGGTCCGTAGTTAACTTTGATATTGCTAGTGGTGTAGAGGTTGAGGTCACGTAACAGTACTGTGTGTGTTTACCTAAACAAGGAGAAGATTGTATGACACAAGGGCTTTGTGGCTTGAGCTGTATTTAATAAATCCATAGTATGATCTATAAAAAGTCAGATACTGCACGATATTTAAGTTAATACATGTATATGAATACATGCATGATATTTTTCTGCCGTACTATACGCTTCAACGCAATCGCAGGAATTAGGTGCATAAGCGCATACTCTCAAACACAGGCAAAGAATGTGTAAGATATGAATTAATAAGAAAATAGAAAAATGAATAACACTGTAGTCCAGCAACATCAAATGTATTTGCTATTATTCTTGAAAGCTCACTAATACATAAATCACTAACGGACTTACGGAGAAGATTGTAATCAGAAACATTCACGTTTCTTCAAAGTAAATTTCCATTACACTTTTAAAAAACAACTAGTTATCAAATTTCAACAGTGTGAATTATTTACTGCTTTATTATTTTACTTAGGATTTTTTCGGCGTCTGAAATTACTTTATCGAAATCACTACACAAATGGTCACGGTCGGTTACCTCTGTTAATTTTAGCCGTCGTTTTGCCTTGTTTTAAATGCACTGAGCAGCTTTGTGACGAATGCACTGCAACTAAAGGACAAAACAACAGATTATGTTGATATTAACATTAAGGTTATTATAATAACTTTTTCAATACTGTAAATCGTGTTTAAGTTAACGAAAATTAACAAAACAATCCAATTGGATTTTGCTTGCATAATTAGGTACGCACACACGTTTATACGAGCAGACTGACATCGAAAACTTTCATATTCACAACCAAATTTTATCCTTGGTCTAACTTATTTATGATCGGCAGTAGCACAATAGGCAAGTATAAAAGGAGCGAGTTGTCATATTAAAGGTTCTTGCAACGAGTGCACAGCCGGGCTGTTACTGACCTACACACTTATTTTGATAAAGTTCATGAAATTAGTAAGCCTATGAAGATATTATGCATTGAAAATAACATAATTTCACTTATTATTGTGATCAAAAAATGTATGAATAAACCAAATACTGGTTACTAATATTTGTTGAGGGCAAATTGCCCCTTCTAATCTTCAAATAAAAGCCTCCCGACAACTAGAATTATAAACTACATAGGTTTGCGTCAAAGTCCATAAGTACAGGTGATAGTACAGTAAATAATTCTGTTTCCATACCACTGATACTTGTTATAAAACCACGGAAAAGTTAGAACAACATATGACAAGTATCACTGTAGATTAACTATACTTTTGATACCTTCCTGACGAGTTAGTGATGAAATGGTTCCCAGCACAATCTCATGGACATTTTTTTCATTAAGTTGCAACTCAATGCTTCTACTGATATCAAAATGATCGTATGCCATCATTCTGATGCACCTCGCGTGCCAAACAAAGATCACTAGTACGCACAAGATCTTCTTATTCTCAGAACATTGGGAGCTCAGAGCTGGGGCCAATTTGCATATCGATCTGAGGCCCACACTTTTGCAGGTCAAGCTTTCAGTACCTTCAGTCATGACGGTCACCCACCTCATTATTGAGACTAAATGCCAAACTTCAGATACTATACAAGAGCTACAGACCTGTCTTTTTTGTTCTTCAGTTGTTTACTACCTTATTATTCATAGTAAAAGTGAAAGGGGCCTTCAGTTCTGTTTTGATATACAAATTTAATTCAAAAGATATTTTTGAGATGCTCTTAGCATCCAGAGCAGTGATTACGATGAATATATTTAGACTTAACGATCCATCGCGACACTATCATCAATGCATACGATTAACATGTAAATGCATCAGATGGTTAAATTACTTTATTAAAAAAATTTATTTGCGAGTACATAAATAGTAGGATTTGTCACTTTACGTCGTGGAAGTAAATCCTTTTAAAAATATGAGAGTATTCTTTACCGTATATTATTTGTCCCTTTTACCTCCATTTTATCCCAGATGTTTAGGATGCATCGAAAACTGAGTTCTCCACAACTACTTTTGAGATCCATAATTGACGGTAAGCAAACTCAAATAATTGAAACAAATCCCAGCGCCAGCGCATTTAACACGTTGCCTCCGATTGCCTGATTGGTGTAAAACTTCACTTTGTACGCATAGTCACTAGAAGGATCTGAAAAAATTACAGAACCTAACCTAAGTGGTACACATACGTACCACTTCGGAGTCAACGTGTTAAGCGTGGAAAAGGCCTGTAATAATCGGGTCGTCAAATCAGTTGTAATATTTACCCTGGATCTGAATACCTGTGAATTGGTTGTGAAATTGATTAATCTTCACTAGATCGTTCAAACGCTACTTTGTTTGAACAAGCTTATTGAAATGTCGATACGAGAGTAATTTATTGATTTATACGAGCACATTATGGTTTAAAAATATCATAGAGTCCAAAAATTATAGTATACAACACCAGCCTTTATTTCGAGTACTCTTGAAATGGAACTCTATGAGACTATCGGTGCGTTGAAAATGAAATGCATTCAAAAATTCAAGGCCAAGGTAACGCGTACAAACCACTGGTTCTATTTATTTATCAGTATAATTTTAGTTGTCCCAGCTGTACAAAGCACTTGGCTAATGAACCGAAGTGAAGATCACCGAGAAGATAGGAATAATTCAGGAATGCCATATCAACTCAAAATTGACTTCTGTTTTAAAGCAGAAGTCAATCCCCATAAATTATTATTGAAGCCAACATTAATAATAATACTTGACAAAAAGACCTCACAGACAGAGCTTCAGATAACTAAGGAGACTTCACACGTTCTGTGAACAAATTTGCTGTTAACCTCATTGCTGATTGCACCCAAGAGGTGCAATTTAGATTGCGTTCTGGAGCTCATTTGTATAGACAATGCAGTAGTGTGGAATGCATCACTTGTTAATTGTAGGAGGGATAATCTACAGCAGCGTCCAATCAACGTCTCACAACGCAACACCATATCTTGCAGCTTTGTTTCTACGACCGTTGCGGAGCACTCGCTACGCATCTGGACAAATCGTCTTTTTTGAGCACGTAATTACCTCAATCGACAGGTAAAATTTCACGCTTGGTGTTTGAAATAAAGATCTTTGAAATAAGGAGCCATGGAAGCTAGATGAGTTTCTGAGAAGGTCCCCACTCATAAACTACAACTGATGAAGATGCCACAGAGCATCGCAAACAATGATTCTAACTAAAGTATTGTTTTAAATAATCAAGGCACTCTTATAAATCTCCCAGGTGCAGGACAAAAATCACGCTGTAATGCATTAACTTATGCTTGAATGATGGTCACGCTTCTGGTCTAGTTTTGATGGTCTTCTACGCACAAGATTTACTAAGGTTGGAAGGAAAATCTCATATAAATTTTGACAAAATAAAAAGTAATTGGTTTGCACGGAGTTGCGACGCATAATGGAACTTCTTTTTGTGATATTTGCCAAGTCTTTTGTATTGAAGTATATTTTGGAAATCATTGAGCGAATTTTTGTGAGTTCATTTATTTCGAGGAAGTTGATTCAGGTAGACTCGTAACTCTGTTTCTTTTTAAGAATTAAATTCTTTTTAGCAGCACACATCCGTGTAGCTCACTGGCAGTCCTGAGAACAACTCGACTACATTTCCTCAATGCATTTTTCAGCCCTGACAGCATTTATTTGAATATAAAATAAGCATCAAAGTTCAACTCTTCTCTGCATAAACAAGAACTCTATAAAATCCTTATCTAAATTATGCCCGTACTTCACGCAATGAGGAGCATAGCCAAACGTCTTCAACGAGTCTAAAGCTGCCATATAACTCAACGGGCCGACCGAGAGAAACCGTACGTCTTTGTGTCATTTGACACTAGCTTCTATCAATACCTTTTGTATGAAAAAGAACATCCCCTTTAATGAGGCTACCATTCTGTATCAAAACTTCTCTTGTGTACAAACATTCATTGTTAGTTACGTTACTGCTAACCCTGACAGAGTCATAAATTTGTTATGTATAATATTTTAAACGTTTGCTTGGTTCTTCAGTGATTTATAAGTTCTAGTAATAGTGTATAAAATAAGCGGGGAAATAGAGAGGGTACATACCTCTTTTAGATCTTTCTGAGGAAAATGAAGCATTAATAAAAATGTACGGAACATATCCTTGGTTAATCTTATGACCTCACTAGCTCGAATGAGGTAGCGCTAACACTCCTCAAATAAGATCTTTGTTTCATATACAGATTACGAGAGGGAAGTCGGTCATTCCAGTAATATTCAGGAGCTACCCACAAACGAAGCTATATAAACGACAGAACGAGTGCTGCAAGAGCGCAGTCGGTGTTGCGACTTCACGTTGGTAGGATGGGTGTTGTACTCTATTATGATCAGCAGAGCACGTGTGTGGAGCTTGTAGCTATTCAGTCAATTTAGAAATTACATTTTTAAAGCTCCGTTAATAAACTGGATAAGTGGAATTTTAGTCATGGCTACAGACAGCAACTTAATATGAAAAACAATATTACTTATGGCTTGCAATAGTTTTCTAGAAATGTTAAAAATTGCAACTATTTAGCATGGATGAATTTCAAGAGAATCCTATCTGTGTACAGCAATTTTACAAAGTTTTCATTTTCAGATAACCTTTTTCGACTTTTTAACCGATAATACTTACAACGAGTTAAATTAATTGTCACTAACTCCGAAATTCCGCAAAGTGTTTTCATAAACAACGAAAAAACGAAAATGGCTTCCTCAGTGAACTCAGGTAAGGAAATTCCCAAAAGAGAACTCAAAAATAAGCTGCATTTTTTGTTCATCTACATTGGTCATTTTTAAATTCACGACAAACTTCTTTTTGTCATGTAATTATGCTTAACAAAGAATTTACTGTTATTGATGCATAGAAAAACATTCATAAAAATTATCACATAATTCTTGTCGAGTAGAGAGACTTCTGAAGTCATTAGTTTTGGCAAGTCTCGTGAGACTTGGACCGCCAGTCTCGTGAGACTTGGACCGCCAGTCTCGTGAGACTTGGACCGCCAGTCTCGTGAAACTTGGACCGCCAGTCTCGTGTGACTTAGCTTGCCAGTCTCTTCAATACTTTGCAGCCGCACATCATGTACGAAAATAACTCGACAGTAAATAATTAATTAAGAAAAAGTAACGTCTATGATTTTATACTTACGTTACATCTCGTAATTTTAACGGTAATACTGCATGTCACCTACAATAACTTTTTGCACTTTTTCATGAAAATCATAAGTCAATTGAAGAACAATTTCACTCTCTGGTGCCCAGAGAAATTCAATATACTTTGAGAGAACGTTATTGCTTTACTTGCAAAGTACTGAGTGAAATGACACATTTTAATTCCAGATTTTCTCAATTAATTAGGGCAAAATGTTTTCATGGAAACAAGTTCAGATATAAAACTGAAAATCTACAAGAACTCACGATACAAACTTCAACAACTAATTTTCTCTCACAAAGCTCACAGTAAAGATTTCAGGAACTAAGTTTTGCGAAGAAAATCGAAAGTACGCACTGCAGAAACTTATTCCTGCTCCGAAAACTCGAAGTACAGACTTCAAAAACTTATTCCCTCTCGAAAAATACACTAGATTTTACCATAACATGATAATTAACATGATGTTTCTTTTCATTTCTATGTATTAGATACAGTATATTTTTCCAGTTAAGTTGTTGCCTTGTTGATAATTTTGAACACATTTCATGGTCCAACTCATGCAGAGAATTGAAGTTTGAAGTTGATTCAACTGACAAATGAAGGAAGCTAAACATAAATTTGGATTTTTTTTTGAAAAACGTAAAAAATAAAATAAGTTTTGCATTGTATGCATTAAAGCCGAATAATGTAACTTTCTCATACATAGGAAAACATGAAGCTGATCCAGTATTTCGACGGGAAAATCAAGTATGGATTTTTAACTTCTTTTAGAATGGAGAATTACTCTTCATTAAGTATGAATAATGTCAATCAATACGAATAAATATGGAAGGTTTGTGAGTTATTTGTGTGCCTTTGGTGCAAAATATTCTACGGCACTGCATTAAAAAACTGTTCCAACACGATATTTTCGTACGTACTTTCACCTACTGACACGAGCACACGAACGCTGCATGCACATGCACTGCATATCAACTCGTATATTATTTGTACATAGAAAAACATTGAACTTATTTTTCACTCTACGGCTTACGCATCTTATGGAAACAGGTGTGAGCGAATCAGGTATGAGCTTGATTACCTTTAGGTATTTCAGGTGTTAACACACCACCTGTAGCAGGAGAGTGAGATGTCACCTCACTTCAGCATGCTGAGGCCAAGAGGAAAGGCTATTTACTGGGAAAAGTTGGGGCGGAGTCTCATGTTGAGAAATTACTTCATTCAGTAAAAGGGTACGCTTATATTATAGTCGTGAAATATACTAAATTAACCATTACCATTTACTATTTTGTCCCCTTAAACGTGTGACGAGAGCTATTGCTTGGTCGACTGGTGACCACCAGCTTGGTCGACTGGTGAGCGAATCTGCTTGCGAGCGGGAAGACCCAGGTTCGAATCCCGCTGCCGACATGGTTGACGCGGCTAGAAATACGGCATGGGACTTGGGTAAACACCGAATAATTATCGAAGTAATTATCCGACCCAAGAATGGGCCAGAAGGTTCGTTCCTATAGCCTCATTCTATTCTATTCTATTACTCTCCTCAAAAGGAGTGAAATATCAAATTTATTTTTAAACCAGTAACACATAGTAATATTTACTTTTGATCGAGTAAAGTAGGTTGATACTTGCTTTCAACTACGTAAAACACAGTAGTTGTCTCAAGATGTGTAAATTACAATATGTGCTATTCAACCCACTAAATAGAATGATGTAACATTACAATCTGTGGGCAAAAAAGCCATGATCAGTTAATATGTACATAATCTGAACAGCAAAGTATATGTACATACATAAAATCATTTTCCCCTAAGCTGAGTTTCAGGCGTGTGGAATAAATTTTGTAAATTACTACTATCAACTTCGTTCGAAGAAATCTTCTAATAAGTGTTGGCGAAAAGCAAAGAACGTTTCATACCTTGTAAATACTTCACTAGTAATAAACTT
>VCRD01000886.1:149632-186814 GCA_006783055.1 Trinorchestia longiramus
AAACAATGATACTCTAATTAATTCAAGTCTACAGTTTTGTTCAGAACTTTTTTCTTAATAATAAGATCAAACATTTTTCCGTATTCATCCCATTTGTGATTAAGGGCTGTTAACGCATGTTGACGCGCCAGTTAACAAAACACTCGGGAAGTCAACGTCTACAACAGCACGCAACTCTCGACGCACTCCGGGAATGCCACCGAAAGCGAGTGTTTTCCTTGTTATTGCCTTGAGAGCGAATCAAAGGAAATTCCTAAACCTATGAATAAAATATCAATTGGTACTAAATTAAAGCTGTGCGACAGTTTGCCTTCGTCCTCTTTCTTTTCTAAAGGATTGAAGAGATGTTTGTACCTGCTTGAAACTCAACAATTATAGTACAAAAAGTAAGGTGCTTCAATTGAAGATGAATGTCATTGAAAAAAGTCAGCTACCGTACCGTTCGTGGAATTTAATTGAAATTTACTCTGAAATAACTGTTATGGATCTATTCAGAATTTTACAGAGAGCGCAATAAGCAACAAACACCTTCTCTTCCTGCATAGTTTGCCTTTTTTTCAATCTGAAAAATTGAACCACAAGTGTCAAATTTCTTCAAAGCTTTTAAGAAGCAATTGACAATCAAAAATCATAAAAGTACACTAGTGTTACAACCACAGCTCACTAAAAGCCAGGTTCTACTAGTCTTACGAAACTTAGTGGTTTAGCGGTGAAATAAGCACGAGTGCTCCTATTCTATCTCATAAAATTAATTAACTCCTCTGGAATTAATTTACAAATTTGCACTACTCAACAAATCCAACAATAAAATCATAGATCGGTCAGCTCGTAGGACTCCTGGAACTCGCGATGCATATAGCTTATGAGTGCAGTATTGACCCACTAATTCTAGACAGTTCACAAAGCTAATCGATATATCACTGTTCTAGAGCTGTGCATAAATACGACAGTGCACAGCAACGCACTTGCATGATTCACGTACGAGCAACGGTTGTCAACTTTCTCTCTCCTCGTGTAAGCAATTGTTGGAAGGGCAGTACCTCACGCTGAACTTGGACTAAGTGCTACACGCCCTACAGCATGTTGCAACTCGCAGCACGCGCGAGCTGTGAGCACGATGTTGACGTGTATGATATACATACATACCTTCGTCTCCTCGTAGATGTGCCGAGGAGAAGCTGAACGCCTGCATGCAAATGATGTCATCCAAAATGCAATGCCATTGCAGTCTACTGGAATTCATATTCCCTTTATTCAAGAGTTCGAGGCGTTAATTCAATGATGTACGCATTTGCATGACTAAGATGAGAATTGTGAATTAAATTCTAAGTCTAGAGGTATCCTCATATCTTGATTTAAAACTGAAACTGCTATTAATATTCACTGAGAGACGTCAGCATGCCTTCATCGCTTTATTCCAAGGTGGAATCTATAATGGAGATCTCATAGGCTCAAAGCAGCTCGACGTATCAAGGGCACGCATCACAAGCCGCTGGATGGGGGTCGTAGGGTCAATGGCGCCTTTTCTTTAGCGTTAATTGTTTTATTAGTGTCAAGCTGGAGAGCGTGTTCCATGAAATGATAAGACGGATTAACAAGCATGCAGAACATCGAAAATGGCTTAAGCTCTTTGTCGTATGAAAGTAAAAGTGTCTAGTCAGTGGGTAGCTCAGTCTTTCCGGGCTTAAGACCAAGGACTAGGTTCAAACTTTTCAGGACAACGAACTCCGAAAATAGTAAGCATAAAAAGAGCAACGGCAATATTCTATTTCTAAAACCCAGTATTTTGTAGGAGAAAAGGTTATAAACCAGCTAACTACTACGGTTTATAGGCCAGCGGGACGGAAATTAGTGCGTCTCGTCCATGTTTTGGTTTATTTGGCGATGCCTGAGCGAGGGTCCGCCCTGAGGTGAAGGATCCCTTCGGCCTCGAGAGAAAAGTGGAGTCGCGTGCTGGCTGCTATCGTAGGTTAGATACGACTGGGTCAACGGTCCAACTTTTCGAGACCCATCCTACGGGTTGAAGGATGCGCGTCAAAGACTGTGTGTGTGACGCAGACAAGATAAATAAAAGGATGTGTTGTAGTCGGCGTTGATAAAAAGAACATGTGTGAAGATTAAAAGTGTGATATTTCTTACAGAACGTGATGTTCGATAGAGTTAGATTACAACTACGTGTATACGTATATTTATAAAAAATACTTTAAACTCCGGGTGCTGGTAATCGAACAACGGTGCTTTCTAATGAAGAACATCCATTAAAAAGGTAGTATACAAAGTCTTCGGCTTTTGTACAGTCGTATACGCGGTTGAATTCTCCAAATATGTCGAGATTTGTTGGGCAGCTACGCTTTTCTCTGAATCCATACCTAATTACTGACACCCAGGAAGGATTAAGGATAAAACGTAGCTGTCTCACAAACTTCCTCGTCGTTTTTAGAGAAGTCAACAGCATATAAGCCTACAAAAACCGTAGGCTAAAAAGCCTTACACAAAGTTTCTCACAAAAGGCTGGTGGTCAAAGTCAAAGGCAACTTCAAAGGCAATTTCTCTCAATGGATACAAAACTGGCTCACAGATCGCACTCAACAAGTGATGATTCATGATCAAGTCAGTGGTTTGACGCATGTAACATCAGGTGTTCCACAAGGGAGCGTTGTTGGCCCGCTCCTCATCTTCTACATCAATGATCTTGACATCGGAATCATAAGTAAAATCAACAAATTCGCAGACAACATGAAACTCTGTCACAAACAGTTCACTGAAAGAGACAGAGTAACCATCTAATCAGACCTCAACCGTCTACTACAATCGACCAAAATCTAGCTAATGAGCTTCAACATTGATAAATGTTCAGTAATGCACCTTGGTACAAATAACTGGTATTTCCAACGCGAGATGAATGGACCTTTTGAAGCAGTACAGCAGCAAAGAGGTCTTGGTATCACTACCACTAAAACTCTCAGGCGTGACAAGTGGAAAAAGCGTTAAAAGCGACGGCAGGATCCTTGGTTTTATTGCAAGAAACGTTGAATAAAAGTCAATGAACATAATATAATATTACCACTCTATAAAGACTGGAATATACAGAGCAACTTTGATCTTCTACCCTACGAAGAGATACTTAAAAAATGGAAAAAAATCTAGCGTAAAACTACGAAAATTATTCTTGAACTCCGTAATCTTAGCTACGAAAGGCGTCTTCAGTAGCTTAAACCTATCTTTTTAGAACAAAGAAGACTGTGAGGATAACTTTTTGAGACTTATAAGTATCTTAACGGTTTTAACGCTGTTACCTTGAAAAGGCTTTTCGACAGAGGCAATAACGTGTGGACAAGAAATAACGGTAAAAAACTATTAATAAGGAACTTAAGGCACTCTGAACACTATAAAAATTTGCCTCGAAAAATACTGGATAAGGAACCCCTCAGTATTGTAACGTACTGATTCTCTATCCCTACTCCTGGGGCCTGCGTATGATTGCATTGCGGGTGCATAACTGAAATGCTTGTGTATGAGAAAAGTGCATGTACGGGACTAAAACAGTTGGCGTGATTGAAGTATACGTACGTATTTGATGATTTTACTTAAGATTGCATGCGATTGGAAAACAGCCCAAGAATGGATCACGCGTCTTGTTCCTGTTGCCTTATTCTATTCTATTCAATCCATTCTACGTTTATGCTAGCGGGATTTCGTTATTAAAAATGACAAGGATTACGACGTGCTTAAGACTGAACAAATCTATAAAAGTTTGACTAAACGAATCTGAATCCACATTTCATGTGAGTGTGAAATTTTAATTAACCGTAAAATTCAAAGTGTTAGAATAGAGAATACCAAAAAATAATAATATACGCTATTTAATGTTCGAAGTATACTACAATAATTTCCTCAATGCAATTACCGTTGTGCCTAAATTTTGCTCATACTAAAGACTAAATTGTATAATGGTAATATTTCACGATGAATTCTTTTGGTTTACGAAGATAAATTATCCTTCGTAGACAGCTCAGTTATTTTATGTTCACGAGAAAATAAAAAGTTATAACACTATACTAGTGTGTATGCCCGTTAAAAATAACGGGTTTTAATATCTTGCATTTGAAGGAAAAACTTAAAGCATCAGATTCTCAGACCTAATCAAAAAGTCTACGGATTTACCTCCAGCGGTTAAGAATCTATATACTTGAAAGTCTACGAATTTAACTACCAGTATTTAGGGGAGACTCCCATTGTAATAACATAGGAAAAATTATGCACAAAAATATATATATATATACATAAATTTATTTATTTAAGGAGACACCTGGCGTTTCATTACATAGTGTTGATAATAATACATAGTTTGTTGCTCACTTGCTTGCTTGTTTCATCCGTCTCTGTCACGCCCGTAAGGATTTAGATAGGAGAAAATTCGGTAGGGTATACACGTATAGTAAGCATTGTATTGTGAATACCTAAGGTACATCCTTCAATGGGGCAACTCCTTGCAAAGCCTGTGTCCACTCGTGCAAAAAATTCAGTAAAAAACACATGAACTTTTTCACGTGTGGGTCTAATAAAAATCAATATTTTCAATAAATTCTTTATAAAGCAGAATACGATTGAAAAATCATTAACAAAAATGCTCATGTAACCGCGTTGAGATTTTCTGCCAGTTTGCTGATTGGCTCGTTTGAAGGTGGCGGCTTGTAATGTGAGCAGGGCGGTTCGCCACACACTCGTGAGAAATGAGAAGAGGAAGAAGAAAATGGCTTAGCTACCGGTGATTGTGAAGGCCATTAGATCATTGTTAGACTGCAGAGGAGACCTCAAAGTCATAAAAAAATCTCTTAGCAGCGATGACAGGCAACACAGACCCCACACTATTGAGGGAAGTTAACAAATTAGAATTAGACGGGTCAATGTATCGGTATCCATCATTTCTCTATTATGGGTATTAGGTATCAGTTGGATTAGTGATGTCACTAGTATTATAGATAACATGGAATGCTAACATTAATAGACTACACTTGAGTTTTGGTACTGCCAGCAAAACAAACAAACAATCTTTATTTCCAATCAAGTACACAGTACATAGACATTTAGTACATTGGTTTTTAAATTCTTAAGGTTAACATTCTTAGAGTAAGGATGATGGTGAGCTCCATGCGACGATCCTGGGATGAGTCCATGGGCGATGAGTTGAGGTCTTACCGATAAGTGCGAGCTCACGGCGTGAAACGAGAAACAGCTCGTATTCATTGCCGGGTTTCGAACCCGCACGCAGTCTTTCTGCACAAGCAGAGACCCGATACAGAACACGGGGCGCACACCACTCGACTACGGTGGCATGCCAGCATGCCTTGCACAAATCTGACATAACCTAAATACATAGAGTGAAATCACTAAAGTAAGTTAAATAAATGCTTTCATCGTGTGACAGTAAGGTGACATTCGAAGACTTCAAAACACAGAAATCTTAGCAGTCTGTTGAGTATTCCAACTCAAACTGATAATGCGTGGGCGTTGACAGACGTTGAAAAAATAGTGCCACTTCCCCATGTCTCTAAAAACCCACCGTATTCTCCTTTAGTGTTTTCATAATCTGCTTAAGAAATAATCTTTTCTGAATCTATGGCCTATTTACACACTATGATCGCACGTACAACAAACAGCCAGACTTGTCATTGGAATTAGTCAAACTAAAAGTCCCACTGATGAAGAGGCAGCACGTGTGACGTTGGCACAACACGACAAAATTGTTAAGTTCTTAAATTGGCGGTTAATATTTGTGAAACGGATTTTCAAACTCGTTCACGTAAACACGGCTTGTTGGAATCTGTAGCTAAGATACGAAAGATTGCGTTCAGGGTTAGAAATTGATATGCACTTCAAATTTGAGTAACGGTAACTCCTGTGAGAAAATATATAGAGAAATGAAGTACAACTTTTAAAAACTAATCTTACGTCTAAAATCATAAGGATTACATCTAGAATATCATAGACCACCAGTGAGATTTGTTCACAGAGCATGCACATCATCGTTTGTAATGTAATTAGTATAAATTACGCACTCGAATGAATACCACAGAGAAGTATAAAATACGTGGAGACTTGCTACCACTCATTTCTGATGTTTCCAATACAGGATTGCATGTGAAAGAAGACCGTACTCAATTATAATTATCAGTAGTCCGTGAAAATACCCAAAATAAAAGAATACATTTTTTGACACAGGCCATCTGATTTCTTTTCAGGTAATCTTAACACACCATCAGTGCTTTGATTTAAAGTTCTAGTTCCATGAAGATACTATTGCATGTATAAACTTGGTTTCTATATTCTTAGAGTTATCACATTCTTACAGTACATATCTCTGTCTCAGACAGTGTATCCCCATATCTCTCTCTTTATGTGTGTGTCCGTCCCATTACTTCCTATCTATTACTGAAGAAAAATAATTGAACTGAAATCAGAACTGGTATTCATGTA
This sequence comes from Trinorchestia longiramus, assembly GCA_006783055.1. NCBI lineage: Eukaryota > Metazoa > Arthropoda > Malacostraca > Amphipoda > Talitridae > Trinorchestia > Trinorchestia longiramus. The sequence continues at coordinate 156,110 of VCRD01000886.1, forward strand.
TTATTAGCATTGTATTGTGGATACCAAAGGCGCTGGATCACTAAAAAACACAAAAAAACGTTATTAGTTTTCTTCTGTTACACTGTCATGTTATTTCTAGATAGAATGCAGAATGGAAGTTCTGTATGCATTCATAGAAAATGTTTAGATTCTGATAGTACCACGGATAAAACTGAAAAATGTATCTTATTTTAGTGACCATAATTTTATCACTTTTAAATAGTGGGATTTAAACGGGTACTATCTGGGTCATGCTATCGGTAGATTAGATACAGAATAAAAGTTCTGTATATATTAAGAAAAAGTATTAATTTAAAACATAATAATTCGTCGTAAATCTTTAATGCATTCATCTACATATATAATCGACTGTGTATCTCCATCTCTCTCTGTATATCTGCGTGTGTCCGTCCCATGAATTCCTATCTATTATTGAAGAAAAATTATTGAACTGAAATCAGAACGGATATGCATCTAATAATAAGAATGACTGTCGTGTGTTTATATATTTATTTATATGTTTTGTGTCACGGTTTCAGACACTGGCGGTCTTGGTTTCAGTTCACTGGTAAATTAATACACTCATTTTCGCTGTACAAGTTCCCTATAATAAGTCACTTTCAAAAAAATTAGAGAGATCCAGAGCCTTATATACTCGAGCCCGTATCGTGGATACCGAGTTCGGCGGGGTATTGCATATTTCAATATACATACACAAGCTCGCAGTTGCTTTCAGTAATGCGGAATTTCTGTATCTAGGATGTGACACGAATGGCTATAACTGCTTCTATTGTGGCTGTGACGTTTGTCGTTTGTAAATTTATATGAAACTATATATATTGCATTGCGTTCTTATATGTAACTAGTGCACCCAGCCGTCAAACATGACGGCAGAGATTTTGTGATAATACCCGTGCCATCAAAAATGATGGCAAATACTTTTGAAAAAGTATGAAATAAAATTACTTACAAGAATGCAATGCAATATATTTAGTTTTATATATACTTACAAAGGACAAACGTTTTAATTGAGTATTTCTTTAACCCATTAATGACGAGCGGTTCCATTTGGAACCAGGGGAGAAAAATACATATTTTAACTGTATTATCAAGTATCGATTTTAGTGGGTTAATTAGTTCAATACAAAGCTTGTACATTTTCTAAACAGGTTTGGTTTTTATAAGCTGGTTACACCATGTTCAGCTGGCCTTGAAAAATTGCAATGGAAGGGTACATCCAATAAATAATTGACAACATTGCTAGTGAAAACTAAGACAGTTTTCTACTGCAGCAATTGACTCTGCAATTCGTGTTATATTCGGGTACAATGTACTCGAATCATAGGGCAATACCCCACCGAACTCGGTATCCACGATACAAACTCGAGTATATAAGGCTCTGGATCTCTCTATTTTTTTTAAAGTGACACGAAACATATAAATAAATAAATAAATATAAAATAAATAAATAAATATATAACCACATGACGGTCATTCTTAGTATTAGATTTTATTTAATATCTATCCAACAGTATTTGCCATCATTTTTGATGGCATGGGTACACTAGTGTATTATAAGCATTGTGTTGTGAACATCAAAGGCGCCAGATCACTATAAAACACGCCATTTTTTCCGTTATTAGCTTTCTTCTCTTACACGGCCATGTTATCGGTAGATAAAATAGAAAATAGAAGTTCTGTATACATTCATAAAAAATGTTCAGATTTTGTTAATGCCATGGGTAAAACTGAAAAATGTATTTTATTTTATAGATAGATCCTGAATTTTATCACTTTTGAATCAAGGAATTTCAACGAGTACTATCTGGGCCATGTCATCGGTAGATAAGATACTCAATGGAAGTTCTGCATATATTAATGAAAAATATTAATTTAAAGCGCAATAATTCGACGCAAATCTTTAATGCATTCATCTTTATAATAATTTCAAATTAGTCATATGTAAATCGAGGAATTTCTACGGGAACTTTCTAGTTGCATATAAAAGTTAGAAATGTTTCTACAAGTCAATTGCACATTATTTACTTGAAAGATGACAAGTGGCACTAATGAAGAGTTGCCACAAGCAATTGAAGATGGCCCTTATTCGAGGCAGGTCACACAGCAGATGGTCCCCACAAGCCTGCAGTTCTCTCCTGCAAAACGAAAGTGAACACCGGCAGCTGGTCTAACTTCTGTGCGGTGCCGGCGCTCGGGCGACATATGACCACTTCCTTAAGCCTTACACACGGACATGCCGCTCTTGAAAAAGCATTTCGAGTGTCTCAATTGAACTCTGTTTGTATAAATTATTTCATGTAATTTGAGAGGCACGAAAACTTGGGAACAGCGCAAGTGAGTGAAATAAAAGGCTAAGTATCCTCTGCAGTTGCGCTATTGGCTCTAAGCTTTATGCTCGAAATCTTATTGTTGATTTTAAGATGTGCGTTCATGCAAACTTCCGCCAAGGGAGTTGTTGCGCTTACAAATAAATGCACTTCTAGAATACATGCGAACATACATGAGTATAAATGCAAATAACAAATTAAAGCCAATACGAAATTACGATTAAAATTGTACTTATTATGCAATAATACCACAAAAGAGCAAAATTAATCATTAGATAACGATACATTACTAAAAATCGCATATGTACAGCACGGCGTTCAAACTTGTGTATTTGCTCCAGACGTATAAACACTAAACTTATATTTGATAAATGTCTGATGATCAATTATCAAATTTCATATCAACTGCCATCAAGTAAGTAATGTGATTGAGATCTTGATGAACTTGATTTCGTCGGAACACATTTCTGCAGTCATCAAGTTATTTACGAATAAAATCGAGGCCTTTTATTATAGTTTGTAATGGCCATTGTGGACATTTTATGCAGTAATGCACTGCAGTTCCCCATAGGCTTGATTTCATGTCTCTGTCCTGTCAGTTTTACAGCTCTCATATAACCATCTTCCTAGAGCAGTAAACTGTAAAGAAGATAATTGAGAAGTAGTATCAATATTTACTCTTAACGCTCTGAACTAAGATTTATTTGCAACATAAACTGTGAAAAACTATACTCAATTTAAAAAGTGTATTTCCTTAGCACTGATGAAAAAAATACAAGGATCGACCTACCAACTATAGACAATTTTCAGCTTGTGTGTCCTTTCTTTGTACCTGCCTAATGTACTACCTGCCATTTTAATCCTGCCACTCTACTCTATTCACTTTTTCAGCTGATTAGCCTTTCATTGAAAGAGGTTCTATTAATATACGGATGAATTCGCAGGTACGATCAGTTCAGCAGCCCTCAGATGTTTTCAGCATACCAAGCGTACCGCAATTAGCAGGCGATCCATGCTCAATTATAGCTGATAATAACCTACGCATGTACTTGAGTATTTGTCTGTGTGCTTGCTTCTGTGATCTACGTTCAGTACCAGACAAATAGTTTACCTCTTCGGCCTCATCATTTGAAGAACGTTTGCTCAGCTATGTGCAATGAAACTTCCATACAGTTAGCTAACACTGTTTACAAGACGCGCTTTCCCAAGCACTGGGTCCCCAAAGATGATAAAAACTAATAAAAATTTGTGAATTTTTTATGCGTGCTCCTTACAATAATTAAAATTTATTTTATTTCATCTTCATATCATCTAATTTAGTTAGCTTTCCCTAATGGTCACCGCAATGAAACCTTGCGCATCGGTAGAAAGCATAGAGTAAGAAAAACTCTCCCGATGTAAAATGGCATTAAGTTGCTCAGTTTTTAAGAATAAAACCACGACTTCGGTTCAGTTAGTAGAGTCATCATTATTCAGACCTCCATAAAATAATATTCAAAGTATTTGACAGTCGACTCCTTGTCATAAAGCACGTGTTTTATACATATAAGGTTTTCTTTCGACGGTCCTTGATCAGTTATCTCCCACACTGAGAGACGAGTCAGGTAACTGCTTAAAACGTCGCATTGAATTGAACGATTTCCTTTTACAAAACCCTAACCGTACAAGCTTGCCTCCTTAATTCTGAGCAGCAATAAAAGGGAAAGAAACCGGCAAGTGAGAGGAAGAAGATTGTAGCGCGACACCTTACATTACGTAACGCCGTCCACCTTCTGAACAAATGAGGCAACTACATCGTTAGGAAAACCAACAATTAGTTGATGACGCCGAAGCACCTTCAGCCAAGTAGGATTCATTATGCTAAATTATGGTGATGCTGGCTTACAGGCGTGCTACAACATCTTGGCGTGCGTAGACTTTATATTGCATGGCAGATTACGTATGTGAAGTGTAAACGCACAGAATACTACGACACTACACAACTGAAATGGCCAAGTCGCAGCACAGCTATTGTGAATAATGGTCTCCTATAACAGATACAATGATATATTTACCATTACGGTTGCTGGTACTTTGAATAGCTTTAAATCTATTCTGCAGCGTTTGCTTTGCGTGTGGTACAAGCAGCACAGGCTAAATTGAAAACTACCACGCATTAATAACTTGATTATTCAAGGTTATATGATGTATTAGCACTCAGCCTGTGGAAGATTCCTGCCATTTGAAGATTTGAACAAGGTACAACATAAGTCTTTGACAAGCTTTATTAATATGTGTAAGCATACGTACACCACATTCTTTAAGAGAACTGTTTCACATCGGAACTGACAGTGGAAAAATTACAAATCTATTATCCCAGTAGATTTTTTCTGCCAGTTGTATAAATTGTGTGGCCATGTCTTTTTCGATTTTTATTTTATAAGGAGTTACTACATCAGAACTTACGCAGTACAGCATATACTATCCTGCTGATTATGCAATAATTTATTCATCAGATGTGCCTAATATATGCAAGCCACTGTTATCCAAATGAAGTAAAAAACTGAAGTGTTCGCAGAAATTAGCCCGCTGTAGATTAGCTCATTAAAAACCCAATAATATCCTAGCAGGGAACTATTAATTAAAATTCCTTAGCCTTGCCTTCTTTAGTTTTTCGCGGTGGGGCCTCAGTTGAAAAAATCACTAAATTGCAGTCATACAAAGTGCATGTCATCATCAGCAAATATGACAGCCGTATTACGGCTATCATCGCTACCTGATGGGTATGGTCGGGATATAATAAATTATGCCATTAGTGATAGTGATGATGATGAACGACCCTATTGGTGATAGTAACAATGATAAACAACGCTATTAGTAAAAGTATAGAGGATGATAAACAATGCCATTGGAAATATTAATGATGATAATGAACGATGTTAAAACTAAGAGGATGATGAATGTAATTAAGAAGGAGGTTATGGTGTTGATGGAAAAGATTCTGTGCTTCAACGTTAAGGGGGAATGAATGTGATAACGATAACAAAAGGAAAATAAATGATAATACTGTTAAAAATAAAAGAACAGTAGGCAGGAAGAATAGTGAAGATAACAAAAGTGATACTGAATATGATGGTGCATACTATGAGTAATGGATGTACACTGGCATTTAATGCCATAATCATGAGAGCACAATGATGTTGACAAAATCAATACCATAATCTAATTTTGTTGTAGCTTTACTAGGCAAAATTACGGCTTTAATTTGTTGTAACTACAGATCTGCGATAGTAAAGCATGTGGACAATAAGAGACTCTCTGGATTCAGAATCTTAGATCGCATTCTTTAGTTGGATAACTTCTGCACCTGACAATATTCTGAGTTTATTGCGCTCCTTATTTAATTACCTAAAACTATGTCGAATAATAACTTTGATGGACAAGTTTTAAAAATATGTTGATTTTTTTTCCATGTAGTTTGAACATGCAACTTTGTACATCCTACACCCACGTAAAGTATTCACTTTATTTTGAAGATTCTTTGATTATGTGGATTGCAACGAATTGAAATCTGTACGAAGTGATATTCAACGTGTACAATTGACTCGTTTGAATTATCACGTTGGCTCACAGACGTTGTGTGCAATACGCAGGGTAGTACGCACTGCGCCTCTGTATGTTGCGCTACTGTATGTTGCGCCTCTGTATGTCGCGCCTCTGTATGTCGTGCCTCCGTATGTTGCGCCTCTGTATGTTGCGCCTCTGTATGTTGCACCTCTGTATGTTGCGCCTCTGTATGTTGCACATCCGTACGTTGCGCCTCTGTATGTTGCGCCTCTGTATGTTGCACCTCCGTCAAAAAAATCTGGACGTAACGAACGTCGAAAGAAAATCATCACAAGGACTAATTATGACCTTGTATTTTTGCCCTGCATGGGCGCTGCCTAATTTAACTGCGTGTTCCAGTAGTGGAACTTTAAATCCAACATTCCATTAGCAATTTTAACATCGAACCCATGATTACGGTTCTTTCTACGTAAGGAAAGTTCAGCCCAAAAGTTGCCCCACACCATGTACTGCTCACGTAAAATTTAGATTTAAAATATCACATCATTCCACTCGTTGATCCAGGCAATATCGCTTTTTCGTTCCGTCTATACTGCGCAACACATATGTGCAATGTCTGACATTGCACTTGTTTTACTCGCACAATATAGAATACTCACTCTACTACATTTTGCTCATTTTTGGTCTCACAGTATGGACGAGCGCTGCTCTGTTGCTGCTGCTCGTATCCCTGCGAGTGTCAGGCGACTCCTCCCCCAACGAGTACGAGTTACCCTCTAACTCAACTGTCGTCAACGGCGGGCCCATCATCACAGGCTTCAGGTACGTGACACACAATTTCACTTGATGATTGTGAAGGTTTTGCTTCCTATTGATCCTGATCCCGCGTGTTGTTGTCCGTGCCTGCGACATGAGGGATGTGGCGAGGGTGTGAAATGGCAAAGCACGAGTTTCCTCACTCGACGGAAATGTGGCTAGTTCTCTCATCAAGTGGCAGTATATCAGTGCACACGATGTACAATGCTGGTCACCATCACAGTACAAAAGGATAAATAGTGGTGTATTTTCGTCCGTACAAAGTCATGTATGCGTCAATACACAAACAACACTGATAATTACAGTCAAGAAAAATATTTTGCAAAATAATTCAATGGTGCAAGTGGAGCTCGACAGACGCAAAATTTTATTTTGAACATTTACGCATACAGACGTTTCCTTAAGAAAGTAGCAGCAGAAAGTGATATGAGAATTAAGACTTCGGAATTTATATCTATACAAAACACATGAGACGACACCTGAGCTTGTGTGCACTGTTAGTACAAGAATAAGAAATAAATAGAAAAATCAATTCTCGCTGTATCGAGTTGACATCAGCTGTGTGCAGTGTCTTCAGTCGGTCGTAGAGAGATACTGATTTCTAAAAGAATTCCCGTGAAATCATTGTAAAAACGTTTTATGCTCTCATTGATCGAAAACGTTCATTTTTCAATCCTGTATGCTGTAACGTAATCGAAGCCTCTGCCCGTATGTTTCATTCAGACATTCAAGTAATATGAGCTAGGATAGTGACTCTTAAATTTAGAATTCAAATCCATCAATACAATAAATTTGCCAAAATTAATAATCAACTCAAGATTTCTGTATAGATCCAACAGAAAAAGCATATTCATGAAATTTTAAACACACAAAACATGACAAATAATCCAGTTCAGTAGAATACTAACAATTTCTCACAGTTCGATCTGGTGTAGCAATACTTTAGCACAGTTCCACCTGGTGTAGTAGAACAATAATTTCGAACAGTTCCCCCAGTATGGCAGAACGCCAATAATTTCGCACTTGGTATAAAAGAACGCTAATTATTTCGTGCAGTTTCAGCCCCTGAAAGAGACCAGACGGTCGTCAGTTATTTGACATAATCTTACAAGGAGATGAGCGGCGTGTTCTTGAGAAGCAGTCGCTGATGCCTCTCTCTCCCTCCTCACACGCACCACATGGCGTGGCAATGACAAGCCTGTCGTCCAGTCAGCCCATCGTTGCGAAGATTTGATCATTGTGAGAGGCGAGCACTTGTTCAAAGCTAACGTCTCCAAGTGACTGTGTGAAATCGGTACATATATTATGCGTTCGAATATCATTATTGTTGTTATATTCCTGGTTGAACCCCTCCACTTGCAAAAGAAAATGAGCTCAAGATATATAGGTATAAGGATTTAATCCTTTCGGTCCCGTAATTCAAATAGTCGGTATTTTTAGAAAACACCTGTTTTGATCAATTATTTGGGATACTAGCAAATAGGAAATGGGCGGTTTTCTCTCATACAGGATTTAAATAACACATTATCATGGTGGTACCTCCAGTAGCCGTCAGGCTTTTGATGCACGATAATTCCTGTATACGTAAGGTAAGGACTGCGGCTACCAGAGATGCCGTCGGGACCAAAAGGGTTAAATTCGTTAAGCATTTAAAACAAATTCCTGAGCCCAATTGGTCCATATGTCAAACGAAACATAGAGAGATAAAAAGGATTAACTTTATTGAGCATTGAGCAGTAAATCTTTGATTCATGCGACTCTGGCTAATAAAAAGTTACAAATAGTTTACATCTTTATGAAAATTCGAAATACACACGTTACTGGTCGCGGACGAACACACTTCTTGTTTTTTTTCATAATTCTTAACCATAGCAAGACACTCAGCCCGCAGAGCAGACATTATCAGCGATATGCATCAGTACGAAAGGTCTTCCCCACTCTAGACATGAGCCTACTAAAATGGAGGAAAAACTGCTTAGGTGGCTTACGTTCGAACATTCAAGGTGATACAGTTAGGTGGCTGATTACGGGTAGTCGCCATGGACCGGAATCTTAGGTAAGCGAGAGAGGACGAAGGTTTCTTAGTGTCCCTCACTCAGTGATGCTTTGACGTACTTCACTTCCTCATTCCACCTATTATTGTTCTGTTGGTGGAAGTCCTTGTGTGGCAGATGTAACCTGCACCACATTAGAACTAGGGCATAATACGCTGAATTTAGGTAGGACAGCCTGGGTAATTAACGTTATTGCATATGGGAACAAAGCTTGCCTCTTTCTTTAAATCGTCAAGTGGCATAAGGAAGTTTAAGGGGGGTATCTTCGTGACAAGCTTAAATGCATAGTACGACGAAACTAAACGCAACATAGTAGGTAAAAATAGATTTAAAACACATTTTATTTGTGTATTTTTTCTCACTTTTTCGAAATAATAGCGATTTTAGGGGTAACTAAAGTATTTTTTGCATTATTGACTCAAATCGTTCTCCTCTTACAGTTTCCATGCAAGAACTAAAGTAAATAGAGTTTTGGAAAGAAAAAATCAACATCTACCAATGATCGTGCCCTTTTTTGCCACCATAAGAATCACAACTCAAAAATCGAAAATTTTTACCATTTTCACTAAGATTTTTCCCCTCGAGCCAGCAATCGTGAAAGTAAAAACAGTTAAAAATTACAATTACAAATAGGCCTCTCGGTCATTATATCACTTTTTTACCCATTCATTAACCATTAGAATTTAATAAGAATAATTTGCACTCTCGATTTATTTTCAAAAGCGACGTATAATTCAGATTTATAGACTTCTGAAACGTAAAGTGGCATCCGAGAGCCGTATATGAATGATACTGACCTTGAACAAAAGATTTTTGAAATACGACTCACATTTACTTCGATGCAACAAAAAAGGGATCTCACGAACAGTTACATCTTTCAGAGATATTTTTCATCGAATTTTAGAACGATAATGATTTAATTTGTTTGTGGCGTTGTACTTAAATTCTTCGCTTTTTATTTACTACTACATGTGAAAAATTCGGCATTTCCATGCTAGTTTGAATTCCTCCTGCTGCCAGATACGAATTTCGTTTAGCAATAAAAAATATAAAAAATAAATTACGAAGAATCTCCTTCAGAGGCTGCAATCTTAGAGAACAGAGATGTAGTAGACACAACCTTCAATCCAACGGAGAAACTGATATCAACTTCTAGCGAAATTCCTGAGTGAAAATTCGAATGTTGCTGTACGGCATGAATTTATCTCCTTGTTTTGTTTATTTTTGACCTCTCCGCAAGCATACGTTGACCTCGTGCTTGTTCACGGGGCTCATCCACGAATTTATTTTTAGTTCCAGTGAAGGCTCCCACGCAGGCTCACGCTCTCGCACATCTTCCCTGAAAGCGAAAGTGTTTTTAGGAGTGAACGAAAAGTCGTGCTTGACTATCTGATGTTAACTCCTTTTTTGCATGATTGCACGCACCCTAAGATGAAAAGGGAGAGTCGAGAGATGACGAATTGACCCTGTTTAGTGAGACATTTCCCTGTTTTGAAAGACACGTCCCTGTTTTGTGAGGCATTTCTCTGTTTTGAGAGACATTTCTCTGTTTTGAGTAATATTTCATTGGCGTCTATAAAAGCTGGCTAAACTCATAGTCGTAGTTCGAAGACACTAACAATATGAAATTCAAAATTTCTTTCATACATTTCCTAGAGAATAAAAATGTTCTAGAAACGCCAAAAGAGAATGTGCAGCTATGTACAAACAATTCAGATTAAATGTATAATCATTGAAAATAAATGAAGGCAAAATGGTTCAACACGCATTAAAAAAAATATTTATGAATCATGAAACTCCAATATTCTAATGTTACGGTGACTCCTAACTAATGCTTCACATAAAAAAAATTATAGACAATGGGGCAATGGATTAGAAATTGACGCTTAATTAGAGCAATTACATAAACAAATTTTACCTCCCATAAATGAACGTAAACCTTCCAGTGAACAAAAGATTCCAATTCATTTCCATATACGCCGACGTTAGTAACGCTGCATCCATGGCAACAAAGCTGTTCTAATGTATTATATTATCAAAAATCCATTAAGTTTCTGGATCCCCTAAACAAAAGTTACGTCATTCAGATTATCTGCGCAAAACATTGATCCATCAACAAGAAAACTGAACTCGTCGGGTGAAGTTTAATCGATTTTCACGGACGTGATTCCGATCGATTTATTAAAATATTCAACTAATGCGACTGGTGGAATTTCCACGGCACAGAATTTAATCAGGAGTAAAATATGAACAATGTATTCCTCTGGTGCTCTCTGCTTCTCTCAAATGTTGCATCTCTGAGTTTCTCTCAGCCGCTGCTGTAGAGTCTCCTTCGTTCTCTCTCCGTCGTCATTTTTCGTAAGTATGATATATAGAGCTTAAATTTAATTAAACATGTTTCGTAACAGCAAGCAGCAAAATATAGATTGATGAAATAAAGCTACAACAAAATTAACTTGACTGTGTAGGCATTGCCAATACAACCGTAATTTAAAATCTATGGACGTATACACAAGCAAGGAACAGACGTATAGGAGTAAACGAGAGAAAACGTAACGCACGAACAAACGAATGAACTCCCAGCCGCATTAACATTATCAATATTCATAAATTGCAGAACTAATTGAAGGTTTAATTTATCTCTGAATTTTTGTACTTTACTCACATTTAACTATAATAATAAACCACATGACTCACGTCGTTACTACAGCTATTAATCAATTGAGTTAGCTAAACTCATCACGTTTTTACGCTTATTAATACTGAGTGTTGATGTGTTTTGGCTCGAGCATTGTTTCTTCTTGGGAGTGCAAAGCTTCGCTCATAAACTACTCGTGAATTTTGCAGCTGCGACGGACTACGGTACGGTTACTACGCAGACGTGGCGAACGGCTGCCGTATTTTCCACGTGTGTTACCCTTACACGGACGCGGAAGGCTTCATCAGGACAAGAATGTGGTCTTTCATTTGTGGGCTTGGCACAGTCTTCAATCAGGTCAGTAGATTTATTTATAATTTATTACATTATTGCAGTATCAAGTGGTATCTTCAATTCGTTTACTGGTGTAAGAGCACCCTTCTATGATGCTGATTCCCGCAGTCTTCTACGGTTTAGGCGAGTGTAGTCTTGGTTAGAACCTGAGCATGTTTATTTCACTGTAGTATACGTGCGTAACCTTCTATCTTTAATTTTAGTGTACCTAAATGCAACACAGCCTAGTGGACAACTATCTGTTTCACTGTCCTACTTATCTGAGAGTTGACAATTTTCAATGAGACGGTAGAATTAATCGTACACTGAAACCTTCTAATTCAAATTTATTGGGATTCTACTGCAAATGTATAGTCGTCAATTGAGAGTCAAGGATTGCATCGAAGCTTGTACGAATGAAATTTTCCTTTTACAGTGCACTCTTTTATGAATCAAGCGTTTTCCTGAAACATGCATTAATGCTGTTTTATCATGCATTCTCAGTCATTCCAAGATAATAAAAGTACTAATCACAGACGCAGGGACCAATTTCGTTTAGCATTCAATTTTGCCACTCACGCCTTTCGTTAAATGGAGCGAGTAACATGTATATTCCATCAAGCGGTGTTGAGCCAAAAGACAAGTTTGTAACCCACCAAGACAACCCTCATGACAACCTTACCCTCGTAAGGAGACGTAGGGCTGAACTTATCATGACTTAGCAATGAGTTACTGCATCAACAGTAGACTATATCATGAGTCTACATCATCTCCAGTATTGTAAAAACACTTCACTAACTCTTAATAACGAGTTAATGAAATGCCATATTCCTTTATGTGTTAAATATTTTCCATTATGATTTCGCGGGTACGTATATTAATACCGAACAATTGTTTCATCTTCAAATATTGAATAAATATAATTCAAAGCTATAAACTGTACTGAATGAAGTAATCCCCTTCAGACCTTAACAAAACTCTTAGTTTTACAATTTCATAATTATGGCCGATCAAAATAAGATAGTTAACTTTAACCCGAGAAGTGTTAAAAAATGATTCATGTACTTTTTTTGTCATGGCATATAAACAAATGAGTTTACAGGATGATAGTATTTTCTCTATAATAGTTATAATAGTACATTGTTACGCTTCAATACTCAGTTTGACCATCGTTTCCCTTTAACACAAAGGTTATCTTTGCAGTAAAACTCCATACATAATTCAAGTAACAGTACAAGTGTGCAGTCAGGCTGCTTCGCCTGGCGCATGTTGCTGTACTGCTTAAAGAAATGAAAAGACACAATGAAATGATGAAATGAATAAATTATGAAGGTGCTCTCAAAAAAAAGAAAAAGAGGAGAGGAAAGCAAGACCTTCCTGTCAAATGTAGAATGTCGTTACAAAGTTTCACAGCCAGTATTCCTGACTCCTCGGTGGGTTGATGTACACAGTCCTGAACAATGTTAAGACTCAAGTCAGGCTGACCATAGAACAGAGCCTATCAGTAAACTGCTTTCTCCAAGAGGAGTTTATGATAGCCCTGGGGGAGCGCTGAGTCCCCATGGTGGGCTGGACAATCTCTGTCAAGCAGCCTCGTGAGACTTGTTCGGTGTTGACCTCGAACATAAAATTGCGTTGAGGTAAAAGTAACGAAACTTCTTAGAATCTCACAGAAAAACAAGGCATGTTAATCAAATTAACTTGTTTTTGTGTGATTGTACTATCTTTTTTTGCGCGAAAATTCCTCGAGATGTGCATTTAGCAATGACTGACACCGCCTAATAATTTTGAACAGGTGATCGTGCAATTTCAATGACAAAATCACTGATATTGTTACCGCTCACGGACGTCTAGTAAAGAGGTTTAGTGTTTTTCTTACTATAGGAAGAACAAAATTTTCCAGATTAATATACAATATATAATGAACAATAAATGACAGACTAAAGAAGAATGAATTCGACCAATTTAATGAATACTCTATTGTCAGATGAAAAACTGGTTAACCAGTTTTTTCCTAGCGATGTAGTATGGCATCGTAAAGCAATGGCTATAAATAAAGTTGTGTAACAAGCACAGTTAAGTAGATTTTTTATTAAACTAGTATGGAACTTGTTTGATCCGTGCCCTTTATTGAGGCCTGATGCACTAGTTTAGTAGCAGCGTGACCGTGATAGTGAGTGGGCATGTTTTAGATGTACCAAGTTTTATCAATATCTCAAACAATTTTTTACTCGAAAATAGCGGGTTAACAGCATATACCATCTAGCATATTGACTTTGAAAAAGGATTTTTCAGTAATGCTTTATTTTCTTCAACTTCAAGCAACGAAACCTTTTTTTCGAATTTTGAAGAACATTGGGGTGAAACCTTAATGTCTCATAATTTGTGTTTCAAAGTTTGTCTTGACAGCAGACTTCTATCTTTTAGCAGCAGAACATCCGAGTTTTGGTAGCAGAACACCCACGGATTCCCGAGTAGCTTGAAACTGTTTCAAGTTTCAAAAACCGAAAGAAATTTGCCGTTCTCAGCACTAACACAAAGACCACACATCATAAAAAAGAGTATATCTTTCAAGACCTTGGAAATCAGGACTAGAACTTCGCTGTGTAAGAGCTTCTGGGGCCTGTTTTGGGTCCAGGAACTCTAGGTCGGGTCCAGTGCTCTGAATTAATTATAAAATTTATAAGGACGCTAGGACGCTAGCGTCGCAGAGGCTGCGACGCTAGTGGGTCCGAAGAGCAAAGGCTTTTAGAATTAATTAACCAGCTAAATATCAAGTGCTAAGCATATATATTACATTAATTACTGAACTGGAGAAGATTATTAGCCATCCTAGACAAATAGTATGTCAAACGCTTACTAAATAAGAAAACATAAATGGTAACTTGATGCAAATTTTGAAAAATAAATAAACTGCAATGCGACTATCATCTTTGAGATGCTTTCGCTGCTGTCACCAGACCACCATGTTAGTAGAGATGAGAGCCTCTGCCGAGTAGAGTTCAGAATATCATTTTTGTCAACTGGTGCACGTGAAGACAGCAGTGGAATCTGTGACTCATTCCGACATAATCCGATCAGAGAGGATATTACCGCACAGATGCCACCATAGAGAAGAAGACTCGAGTCTTCTGGGTTTGCTTTCAAGGTTGAACAAGTTTTTGTGGGCCACTGCAGGAGACTTTGGGCTCGCTCTCGCTTTCAGGTTCGTTACACGCTATTGCCGTATGAAATAGAAAATGATGTAACGTGAAGTTCCCTAAGTCATAAGGATACTCAAATGACCTATCGTGCATGTTTACTGTTTGATTTTCAGTATCAGTATCATGTACAGACCATCTGAGATCTACTCAGACAGACAAATTTTTTAAAATGTATTAAGATTTAACCTTACGTTTGGCCTAGATAAATTTTGGTAAACATGTACAACACGGGTTTTTGTGTTCACTTCTTGTTCGAAAATATATATTTACAAGACAAGTCGCTTTCAAAATAAAAATAGTGCTCTCAATTTATGAAAAACGAATAACTTGTGAGTTAGAACGCTCTTGGGAATATATTCAAGATAATTAATAATAAAGATAATTCAAGATATTCAAGTGCATGGATTCTAAAATCTTTGTTTACTTTTGAATTACCTCCATTAGTCCTGTAAAGCTCAAGCTTAGGCCAAGGGATAAGGTTCTGTGTAGGATTCCAAAACTTTGGCTCCAATTTGACAGACCACGTGCTTTCCAAGACAAAGATTTCAGGACCTTGAGGCAAGACGAAGCCGGCGACGGTGAATTTTATTGCCTTTTTATTGCGATTCTCCACCCTAACCTACGCACAGTCTGTGCATTCATCCTTGTATTCGGCGTCAAGATTCCTCAATTCGTAAACAGAATTCAGAAGTTGAATGACGAGGGACAGGGAATGAGATTCCCGTACTTGCATTGTTCGGGTCATCTCGACAGTCGTAAGTTATAACATTACTAATGATGGTCTGAGGGGAGACTGATGCAGGTTTTGAGACACCAACGCTGCTTTACAGCATCAATCAAATTTATTTTTATTCCTACTCAGGATTTATCATCACTGCCTATCAGGATTCATCATCAACTTTAATAAACATTCATCCTCAAACCTCAACAAGATTTATCATCATCCCTAATCAAGAGTTATTACCATCCCCAATCAGGACTTATCATTGTTCCTAATCAGGATTTATCATCAACCCTCATTAGGATTATCAGCTCTCATTAGGATTGCCATAAATTCTCCTCAGGATTACCATCAACTCTAATATGGATCTATTTTCAAATCTAAACAGGATTTATATCCAAATGTAATCAGAATTTACCATTAACTGTAATCAGGATTTATCATGAATCCTCATCAGGAATTAGCATCAAACCTGATCAGAATTAATTTTACATTTTCCCGTCACATCCAACCAGCCAAGGCGAAGTTTCAAGACAATTCAAATTATATATTGAACTCAATTCTTCACTAATAGATGTATAATTCTATATTTCCTGTTAAAAATACAAATTTTACATCCATTTAACTTATTCAAATTATATCTGAATAAATTCAATTCAACTAAATGCGTTATTACTTCAATTTAATTAAAATAAATGAAAAAAACGTAACAGACTGCCGGTCTCTTTCCAAGCTCTTAAGAATTTGAATTACGTAACTCTTCTGTTACCGTAACTGCACTTCCAACTGAACTGTCACCCATTTTCTTCGCTACGTTATTTAACTGCACCGCGAAAGTGTAAGAAATTGAGTGACTTTGAAGCCCCAGACTGCCAACGCAGTTCATACAAAGTTCAGGACGCAGTTTACGAACAAAGTCTCCACCCTGTAATTAAATTATACGTGTGTTAGTAAACCATCGTAAATAAAGAGGTAGACAAAGAAAAACGACTTTAGAAACAGAGTCTCCACCCAATTTGAACTTCGTTTTGTTGTTCATTCGTGGCACCGCCTGCGTAGTCATACGTAATTAATTTCCATGAAATTGATTCTTGTTCTTTGTTATTTCCTAAATTAACCAAATACTTCTACAAAGATAGATACTCTCTAAACTCGCTGTACTGAAAAAATATACGAACAGTAATATAACATTTTCCTACGCTATGCTAATGTCTTGGCGAGGCCAAGGTTGTTCCTCACTCCATAATTTTGTCAGAATCAAAGTCCTAGTATTTGGTTGTCCGTGAGCTTCCTCATTTCAAAATAATCGTTATAAAGTTTTTTTGGATACTGCATCATTAATTCGAGACTATAACTAATGCGTTGACGAATACTTCCTGCCTTATACAGGTTGTACTTCAAAATCATTCAATATTCCGCCCTTGAACTACCACCGACTTTGTGAACACTGAAATTTTTGAATGCATTTTGTTTGTGCTAGCTAAATCATGCGCTTTTCATCAGAAGACTTGGCGAGTTCCAGCAGTCGTACATTTAGCCTCTATCACAAGGTTCAATTTTTTGAGTGCGTTTATCCAGAGAAGGACGCTTGGAGTACGCGAGATGTTCACATCTACTCATTGTACATCGATCCCTCTCACACCATCACCTGAGACTGAATGCAAGACGCAGCAATTTGAGTTTACAAACCAAAGAGCAGCGTTGTGTGATCTGTGTTTTACACAAAATATGAAGCACTTAGAGTTGTAACATCAGCATAAGCTCCACGCTACTCTTGTAAAACTGCGATGTTCAGATTGCTAGACAATTATGGAATCCTTGGTGGCTTCTTTTAAGTTAATGCGAAGGACAAGCTGGTTCGCCAAAGAAATGGGGAAACGACGTCTGCTTACGTATATTTTACACCCATAGTGTGTGTATAGATGGTTCTAAAAATATGGGCGAGACTTGTAGATTTTATAAAGAAATAATTGGGAAAACACAGGAAGAAGGAAGAAAAACATTCTTACTCACAGTGGGCCTAAGATTCAACACTAAATTATTTCACTAAACCTGTATACTTTATTGTATGCGTATTCGCCCTGTTTTACTAACATTGATTATAGACAGCGGTTGAACATTGGGGTATAGTTTTTAATTAGAATATAGCTTGATCTATCGATGCATTTTTTCTTTTTTCATTCATATTTCAGCAGTGTTCGCAGATGTTTTCGTTAGAGTATATACATATGACAGCTCATAAGGTTGTCATTTGCGCATATTAGTACCGTAGTAAAATGGTATGTTTTTTGCAAAATTAATTCTCAGGACGTTGCTAATTTAATTTTTTTGCATTTATGATTTTTTTTCAGATTTCCAATCATGCATGACTTGTGTTGAATTATTTTTTCGAACCTTATGTCATTAATATGTTTAGAAAAGGCCTATCAAATTTCAATGTACGTCAAAAACTTCTCCATATTGCGTTGAACAAACCCATCCATTCATCAAAAATTAAACCAGTTCAAATTTAAACGATATTTCTCAGTAAATCTTTCATTTTGTCCTCTCTGAGGGGAATAAAAGTGCCATCATTTGCTGTCAAACGAAATGATAAAATAAATTAAATTTCAAAACAATCTCAAGGCTGACGTGGCTATTGTTCAGAGTTACATACAGGGAGGAAGAATTTTGATATCGCCTTCGGAGATTCCCGAAGTTCACATCTAGAAGCCGACCTTGTTTTGTGAACTTCAGGTAGCAGGACGAGAGACTGGCACTCATTTAGTAGATAACAAAAGCAAACGATAAAAAACTTTTAAATTTATTAAATACGGCAGACAAATTTGGATTTGGTAACAATAAGCGCGTGCTGATTAGTAAGAAATTAACCAAGGATGGATCTATAATTCAGATGCTCACAAATATGCAGCCTTGCCTCTGGATTTCCAAGGAAAGTGGAAGCCCATATAGATTTGCTATTAGAAATGTTCGGTGTCAAATTTGGCCTGTCAAAAGCTACTACTATATTTTTAATAATATTGTGCTAAGAAAGATGTTCTAATGCATTGGAAAACTCGTACAGCAACTTAATCAGAAAGTTAACGCTTTGAGAGTAAGTTGGGATTTTTTTAACTGTTACCGTAAAGAACTTATGTCTTCAAAGAATTTCATATATTTTGCGGTCACCCATTAACAAAGCCATGAGAGTAATTTTTTGAGGTCGTGAACGTCCCAAATCCAAAACTAGTTTCACACTCGGGTTTAAATTTGCTGTTATTTCAGGACAAAAAGGAATTTTTGTAATAGCAAAGTACGCACATACCTGTAAATTCAGATTTTGCTAGCGATTAGAAATGAGATGCCGTGTTGGTATTTCTCAAGGTATTCTTCCCTACTAGAACGGAGCTTAAGTTCCTACTAAGGTGTTACACGCGCTCCCTATTCCTCAAAAATGTTCACAAAAAACGACTTATACACGAGCTCAGCGGTAAGTGGACCAACGTGATCATGGTGGCAATGAGTTTGCAGTCCGCATGAGCAGGTAAGCTGCGAAGACCACATTTTATTTGCTTTCAAAGTACCGTATTATGTATACGGTACTTGAGTTACTCGTTTTTTTCAGTTTCCTTTATTTATAGATTGGCTTCACAATCTTCGTCGCCTGTTTTCTTGGTACATCTCAAGCAAATATTTAAATCGACTGTCAGGAATTGTAAAATCAGATCATCATCTCAAACTTGTGTTCAATTGATCTTTGATCTTTCAAATTTTACACAAAATATTTCCTCATATGTACATGACAATCATTTTTTTCTCAAAAATACGTCAGAAGTGAGAAAACGAAAAAATGTTCAAATGCTGCAAAAAACATTTTTTCACTGAGGATATATTTACTCATTTAGAAAGTACGGCGGAACTTGACTCCCAGAAGAACCATGTCAAGTGTAGGGAATGCCTCGAGTTCACAACCTTGTCCTGTTGAAGATGCTTGAACGGAAACACCCTGGTCAACTCCAGCACCGCTTGTTCGGAAATCCGCTGTGTAAGAAGGCCTTGATTTCTTCATTTACCTTACAAGCTCCTCGTAGTTTCATTTGTTTTAGAAACTCCTCGTAATTTCCAGCTGGCGGGAATTATTTTTTCTCTGAAATCAATCCAGGTGTAAAAATCGTGCTGTTACAGTTATGAATGCATAATTGCTTCTAAGAAATGGTTTTTTGGATCACAAAAGTGAAAGGAGAAGTAGAGGGATTGAACATGTGTTTCAAAGAAATACTTCGATTTTGTTGAAGTTATAGAAACGAATAATGCAGTTCACAATAGTATATTTATTCAAGGAAGTATCTTAAATCTATGTGCTGTTAGTTTCCTTTAGAAAAAGATGGTAGTATTTTCTTCGAAATTCTTAATAGCTTTTTAACGTAATTTTTCAACAATATGCATTGACTTCATTTCATGTCATTACATTTTTCACTATTTACTGAACTTCAAGACTACGTAGTTGGTGTCGTGGAAGCAGAGTTGCTCCATGTCAGTTGAAAACTAAGCTTTACGAAACCGTACCCTGTTCACGATGACTTACACCCAGTACCTTCAATGAGCTTACGTAGTTTTTCATTCGTGGCATCCTGATGCAAACTTAATCTCTTAATTTCCGAGCAGGGGCTTGGGCGTGGTTTCCACCAACAATGCTGAGCGAGCAGCACAGCATTTTGAATATGATTTGGCAATACAAGACTACAATAATTTAAAAGTACACTTCGAACTTTTCTGTTTTCAGCAATCGCTCGTGTGCGACTTCCCCCAGAACACGGTCCTGTGCCAAGATGCTCCTAACTTCTACAACGTGAACGAATATTTCGGGAGGGAAGACGTCAACTTTTTGGAATGATCTCCCACAAGTGTAGGGTCAACATAAGTGTGATAATTAGCGTATATCTTCTTAGTTACGTGTGATATAAATGAAAAGTATTCAAATGAAGGAAAAAATGAATTCAATGCAGTGGCTGATGACATACAATTTATTTCCATAGGAGTGCAAGACGCGAGAATTGAAAAAGTTAAAAGATATCTCAAATTCATACGATATTTAGGAATTTGATGGCGTATGAACAAACTATAAAAATTGTATATGGTAGAGAAAGCAGTAATTAGAAATTGTGAGTTTCAACCTTCAAATAACTTTTCCGATGAAAATTGCAATGGAATTTAATGTCCTGATTTCTCCTGACGAGGTTACTAAAAACCCTGGCTACTGCTGGCTAAAACATTTGTTTCTAACGTAAAGAAGGCACTTACGTACCAAGTAGAGATTGGAAAGCAACCACGCGTCGTTAGTGC
Source organism: Trinorchestia longiramus (assembly GCA_006783055.1). Taxonomy (NCBI): domain Eukaryota; kingdom Metazoa; phylum Arthropoda; class Malacostraca; order Amphipoda; family Talitridae; genus Trinorchestia; species Trinorchestia longiramus. Next base: position 177,091 of record VCRD01000886.1, read on the forward strand.
GAGTTTGCTCATCAAATTTAACAATGCTTACAAAAATATTAACACCAGTTACCTCCTCATCCAAAAGTCTCAGGAGTTTAAGCCGCGGTGAAGCCACATGTATACAGCACGACAAACAAAAATGAAGTACACGTCATTCTTTAAGAAAGGGCGTATCATAAAATGAGCATCAAGTTCTGACTGAAGGTACGAGAGTGTTTCGCTTTTTAAGGTGCACCTTTCCTCAACATGGGCGTAGACCATACAACGCTTCTGCATCGGAGATAACATCTATGATTTTTGAGAGTGCAAAATGCCAGAACACATTTGATAAAAAGGAATGCTTAATGAACATGCATTTAGATTTTGATATCAAGTATGCCAAAACGATTCCCATCTTTTCACACGATTGAATATAAATTTATTTTAATAAATTCTTACAGTTCGAAATCGAGAAAAGGAATCAAGCAGTCACATACCAGGGGTTTATAATAATGAAATAGGAGTTGGACGATATACTGTCCATTCATTAGTCAATAGATACAAAATTTAACCAAAACGGGAAGTTGCTCGGATTATTTCTGAAGGTATTCTTCAAGAACGAGGACAGGAACTGTTAGCACACATTCCTTTGGTCAGAAGAAGCGGAAGAGCAAGAACATCCTCGAGAACTTCTACACCAAAGGCCCTTGGAAGAATGAAAGCAGACACCAATCTCTCCTCCTGAACTGTCTCTAAGTCTAATAATAATTAATGACTTTTTTGTTTCCAAGTTTCCGTTATTATCATTTGGTCATTGCACTTTCCATCTAATACTGTCCAGTGCTGTAATTTTTTACCATCTCAATGAACGCATTTCTATCGCTCAACCGCCCCACCAAACCAGTCGTGTCTCGATGTTCAGCCACGCATGATAGGCTCTCTTGAACTTGAGTCCTTACCTAATAACACCTCTTTAGTTTTGAGATCCCGGCCGGTGAGTCAAGCTAGTGGACCAATTATGTTAAATGATAATGGCAAGCTTTACTGAAGTACGGCTACCATTAAAATTTCGATTGATTCTCAAAGCGAAGAAGGTTGCATTATTGCCTGGTTAGCGAAATTAGAACGATGAGCTTTGAGTGGTTTGTTTGCATTGAAAACCAACTTCAAGTGATGTTTCTGTGAAAATAACTTCGTTTAGTGTCTATTCCAATAATATTCTTGTAGTGCTTCCCCTTGAAAAACGTGTATTCGAAAATTGTTTGCACACTTTTGTGTTAATTTATGAAAAGATTACTTGTCGAAATCATTACACATGTGTTATGGAAAAATTATTCTTCCGAGAATATGTGAATATTTTGTTTAACTTGAATGTTTGCGCTCAAGGAAATCGTGAATATGTACGTCGACAAATTACGACCCATGAATGTTAGTGTTTAAATCAAAGAATTGTTCAATGCTGATTTTAGGAAAGATGTTTATACGTTAAATCCCTTAAAATTATAATTTAATGAGATAAATTTTAACATCTTTGGTTATTGAATATTTAACCAGTGAAGTCTTCAGCATCCAGTGACGGCCGACGTATGGAAGCAGGGATTGTGAATACTTTATGTATATTTTATATACTCTGTAATAGTGTTACGAAATGTCGACTTCGGAACTACGTTGCAACTAAATCAAATCCACAATTTTTTTATTCTCCTACAGCACTATTAAGGATTAACACACGCAAAAATGTATCCCCCAGGGTTTACAGAACACAGCCAGAGAGTCAGTTGAATGAAAAAAAAGGTTCAATATCTTATATGCAATATTTTGGTCGATTCTACAAAATGAAAAAAACTGCAGGTTACACGAATGTCAGTAAAGAACTGATTTAATGGGGAAAAATTAGAAATACTGATATTAACACAAAATTGACCTAAAGTTGTACTATGATCATTTTGGCAGCGTAGACGTTGATCAATAGAAAATTTGAACAATTCAAGTTTAACATCATCAATAATGCTGAACTGAAGAGAAAAATACCGATTTCATTGATGTCGATATAATAGAAGTCAAGTGTCAACACACCCTAAGAAAAGTGTCAAATAAAAAAATTGAAAAGTTCAATTCTTTCACCACTCATATTATTATTGCAATATAGAATTAATATAGACATCGAGCATTAATAAAAAAGCAATTTTACTGTAGTAAGGCAATAAAATTACCTGAAGAAACAACGTAAGCCATTCGATTGAAGATTTAGGTATAGAAATCCTAGTATTGACTGCGTAGCTGCGAAAAGATACACGACAAAATATCTTCCCACCTAATAAGCAATAATTTGAATTATTGCTCAACTTGTTCACCCGTTTGTAATATTCGAGTTTGCTTGTTCGAGGTGGAACAATATTGCTTACCTGTCCAACAATCGGTGGTCTGATTGAACCCAGATTAAATTTAATTCCTGTGCATCTTAAATTCAAACGTTCTCATTATCCAGACTAGGCTGTCACGGCCAGTCTTAATATTTACTTGAGAAAATAATTCTTCGGTACTCACCGTTTACCCACAAAAAAGTCGAATTTTCAAATCGGACTATTGAAACAGTAATAAAAGCAGCTTTAGTAGAAGTATTCCTGAGTTCTAATCTAAATAACCCTACAAAGCCTATCTTGATACGGGTGAAGACGCTTCCTAGGAACGTCAAATGACAACCCCATTAGAAGCCCCTGTATCAAAAACAAAAATCCAGGAATTCGGTATAAAACAAAACATACAACAAACAATATTAAGATTTTAATAAAATTCAGAGAAAGGAACAATTCTCATCAAAAAGAGAAATACAAAGCAATATAATAAAGGAAATAAGCCATGGAATGCATCATTTAACATTTGGTTGGAATTTTATAACTAGCTTATAGGTACATTTCAGATAAATACGTCACGCATCGCACATGAATAACTTCCATTCTATGGGACAGTTGAAAGTTTACAGTAGTTTGCAACACTCCATAAGCGTAAGAACTTTTCAGACGCTCGTCACTGTGTATCCGTTCGATCTCTAGATTATATGACAACGAATTATGAAAATAGCACTAAATTTCAGTAAATTGTTTTCTGACAGGATAAGGATATCGTCGGATTCGCCATTAAATATTTTTCACTCCATACGCAGTCAGAGAAAGAAAGCGTACCACAGTGATTGATCATAAAGGAAAAGTAGTGAACATGAACAGCTTCGTGCTGCCACTTGAGAAAAATGTCAACTGAAATACCGACAGGAATGTATTCATTCAAGAAAAAATGAAATCAAATTTTTTATACAGGGTGAAAAATTCACGATGAAATATTTCTTTGCATGTAGCTCAATCCAAATTATTGGCATTTCAAAATAACCGAAAACCCTGACCTTGTAAAAGGGAAAGATCTGACTACTAAAACCCGGAAAAGAAATGTTAATAATAAATTTTTCTCGGCTTTCAAGATTTAAACGTTTATGAGATGCTCAAGTATCAGTAGTGTGACTATTCCTACAGTCAGAAAAGAGTCAAGTTACTGAACACGACAAATTAGTTCGTAACTCCCAAGAAAAACACGCATTCTCTGACAAGACACTTAGTCCTATTATTATGAGTACACAGAACTCAAGCGAGAACATACGAGAATAGAAACAAAGACACTGACTTGAAAGTCGCCGGAATGACACGCTGGATACTTCGAATAGACAAAAAACAAGAAAAAAAAGTATAGAGATTTAGTCACAAGAGGCACAGAAAAGAACAAAATTCGTACCTCGGTTGACATAGCCCGTAATGCCAGTATAAAGATGTGAGCATCTTGAGGACTAGAAAAGGTGAAGTGAGAAGAAACAGAAGAGGTCAGTTGCACAGCACCTTGAGACAGACGCAAAAAGAAAAGGAAAAATAAAGGTTTATAAAGAAACCCACAACAGACTCGCACAACACGTAGCGTTGATTCCTTCGGGTGAGTCGCTCGAGATAGCACGGACGAGCGCCGTTTTCCTAGGCTAGCTGACGAGGACTGTCCCAATCAGCATGCACACCTCTAGGTGGGTGTGAGCCTCACACTTATTTGCTCTACACATCCCCAGGTGGGTACGTGCTTCACGCCTATTCGTTTTTACCAGAAGGAAAACTAACCAAATTGTAATAATGAACTAATACACACTCAACAATTGATCGTATATGTTACCTTCAACTTCAGAAATTACACTAGAATCTGCCACAGTACAAAACTGAAGAGGAACGGAAGTCAGACTAGATGATATGGTTGATATGGCTGGGATAAATTGAAGATTAATACTGGTTAGTAATCGACTAGAAAATTAAAAAAATGAGACTAGAGATTGTGAACACACTGCAAATTTAAATGAAAGTCTTTTCAAACCAAGCCAGGTCTGAATCGCAATAAGTAAAGAAAGCGAACACCATACGCAATCGAAGTTTAAGTTAATCTTAAGGAAGAAATATTATTCTCTGAATTGGATAAGAGTGAGCATAAGCCACTGCATTGGAATTCAGTAGGATTATTTGCAATCCTCTGAAAATAATCAAAACTTACAAGCATATTCACATATTTTTGCCATAAAAATCTTATAAGTTATTCCGGAATAGACATATACAATTAATGTTCTAACTAAAAATCCTAATGTAAAGGGATGAAAAACCATTAAGTAAAAAATAAATAAAGTGAAACGCATTACATCTAATAAAGCAAACAAGTGATACGCCATAATTCTTAACTAGAAAACACACAAAACGGTACTAGAAAGAATGGGACGATGACCAGCAAATTAATGATCTAACTAAATGTCTACCCATTATTCTGCCGATGACGTCATTTTATAAAAGCAGCAACAACCAGTCGACAACGTCACTTGTTTTTCATTTTTTATAAAAATATTAATTGTTAAACCCTAGTCGCCAGTTTCACATTGAAATCAGTGATAGATTTCGTTTCAAAAGTAATTAAGATTGAATCTTCTTGGGGAAAAAGGGCAAAACAAAAACAGTTACAACCAAACTGTAGTTACGATTTTTAAATATTTGACAAATTTCAAAACAGAATTTTCTTCCTTTCCTAGGAACTTGTTGTAGTCACGGCAGATTATTTTCCACTGAAAAATAATTGAAAAACTTGATTTTTCTATTCATCAAACTAAAACAAGTATTAGAAACAAAATGTAGAATTTTAATGAAATGCTTATCATATAAATTAAAAATTAACTGGTGACTGTTCCATCAATGTACTTCAAACGTTAATTTGAAAGAACAAATATCTGAATTTTCGCTTTCATAAAATTACAAAGTGAATTGCACGACGCATCAAGACCTAAACAGCTTCTAGGTTACAAATTTAAAATCGTCGTCCAGCACTGTCATGTTTTGTCTATGAAAAAATACTAAATTTTGCTTGAAGAAGGAATTTTAGTTGGAAACTATGAACATTAATGACTGACAATGATGCATCGAACTCTTTAGATCACCCAGAATTTTGAAATGCATCTAGTTAATGAATGAGAACGAAAGTACGCCGCAGAGTAAATTAAAACTACCGTCATCAACAATCACCTCACTCAAACATATCATACAAGGTGTCTACAAGCGCACTCGAGGTAAGCTCCTACACTCCCATAAGTCTTTCAGCTAAAAACATAAATTCAAAATGAACATAAATGAAAATATCAATACTAAGGAAGGCACTCAATTTACAGGTCACTAAGTAAACCTTCCTCTTGAAAAATAAAATTATACATACAAATCACATTACAAACGACAGACTTTATGCTTATGTATATCAACAGCGAAAGAGGGTATTACAGAGTAACTAAAATGTCTTATTAGGTAATTGTTCATCATGCGTTCTTCCCAAGCATCAAACATCGAAACAGTCGACAAGTAAAAATTTCCATTAGCAAAGACACGAAACTTGTGCCTTGAATATGCTAATCAAAGTCGAATTTTATGAACGAACTAACAAGACCCACCGTCTCCTTTCTTTGTAAAGAAAGAATTGGACGGATCAGAAAGAGGATCAATGTCCTGAAAAACGCGGTACCAGTCCAACTTGTCGCTCTTGGAACTACCTGACTGCCGCGAAGCATCACCCCCGACGTTGCCAGAGGTAGCAGATCCCGGCGTTTGACCTCCCGTTGACGACGTTGTACAGGTGGAGTCTGTACCAGGGGGAAACGTGGCAATTGAAGTTGATGACGACAAAGGAACCGCACTTGAGAAATGGCCACTGACAGACGGATTCATGGCACCTTGATTGTTGGACATTTGAGATATTCCTTGGTTCCAATCAAGCATGCCAAAATCGAGTAGCTGAGAAGGCATGAACATGCGACTGGACGGCTGGTTTTGAGACCCTGGGCCTCCACTGCCAGGGTTGGAAGTGAGGTCCCCAACAGGCAAGCCCGGCCCGTGCATTGGACTGAGTGGCTTGTGGTCGGGGCTGTCGAACAAGTCTTTCAACATTTTTTGAGTATCTTTTTCAGAGTCTACGGTATCGCCACTGAGGAGATCTTGATCGTGGACGGTTGATTCAGCATGTCCAGTGGACTGCAGGTCCGAAGACTCCTCGTAAAGATTCAGCAAACTGTCAGAAGAATTCGGGTTGGTGCTCGTCTTGTTACCAGCACGACTGTGCATGTCGGAAGGGCCTTCTTCATCATCGTGGTACTCAGCGCCGAAGAAAGTACGGTCATCATTTTTCGTCTGGTCACTGCGTTCATTTTCTTCATCATTAATACAGCGACGGTCCTCCGGCTCCGCAAGCTCCTTGATCACCTGAAAGTTGTAGTGCTGATAGCCACGGAAATTGGACGCCACGGTGTTGAGCGTTTTCGCAGTCTTTTCAGAGAAAAGAATGATAGCATTTTGGTAGATGATGAGAGCATGAGAAAACATGTTACAGCGAGATGCTGCCAAAAGATCTATCTTCTGAATGCTCTTTATTTTAAGCACATCAAACTTGGCTTTCTTTTGACGCACAGTTTCCTGCACCTGCCGAAACTTCTCCAGTTGGCTGTACTGGTCAGGGTTGAAATCCTGGGAAATATTTTTCATCCACATGAGAGCACCTCGATACTCTGTGCGCATTTTTTCCATCTGAGCCAAGGTACGACCTGAAAAATAGTTTTATTAGTGACAAATAACCTATAACTTTCGAACGTAAGTAAAAAATACCGATGACTACAGCGTTGACGTACACGAATTGGGTCGATACGCTAAAAAAAACACTAATAGACAAACTGTGAGAAGAAGTGAAAACGCTTCCAGTTCTACAGCGTCTGTAGTGCTGAGGCTAAGTTGCGATACCAAGAGTAAAGCAACGTGTTATGGACAACTAGGCAATAAAATGGCATCTCACAAAAGGGCGTAATGGTGTAAGTCAGTAAGAGACAAAAACAACTGAAGTGATTTACACTAGCAAATAGAAATAGGCAAGTACAGACTAATGTCACGCGAACCCAAAGTTATGAACTTCATAACACGTACACAGTTGCTTTAACAAGACGCAATAAAATGCTAGAAACACATAAAAAGGGCTATTTGCAAACACAATCGAGAGCCTGGTAGCTTCATGTCCACACAATCTCAGCTTTTCAGATAAGGAACCTAATCGCCGCAAGATACTCAAAGAAATGAATCACAAATGTTTCCAAATTAATGTATAGGAATTCTCACATCTTTTACATTGACTTGTGGCAATCAAAGTTGAAGTGCTAGGGTGGCAAGTAGAGTTGATGCGTGCAGTCTAGTCTAGCGTGGGTCAAGTACAGTATAGCTCTTTTCGCAACTTGATAACAAATGTCCAAAAAACAACCTGGTTGCTAAAATTCGTAGTAAATAAAGACTCATTTACAGCACGTAAAAAAATATTTACACCCATTCTACTCAAATGTTTTCGATAGCCAGCGTCTATATAATTTGACATGAAATACAAACACCACACGCCTTGCGCTTTCAATCAACAGTAGTCATTAAACTCAACTACGACTTCAATAGCTACAATCACTGTTGATATCACTGCCTACAGCATCACTGACACGCCTACAACATCACTGACATTCCTACAGCATCACTGACACACCTATGTACAGCATCATTACCACGCCTACAGCATCATTGGCACTCCTACAGCATCATTAACAGGCCTACAGTATCACTAATATGCCTACAGCATCATTGACACGCCTACAGTATCATTGACATCCCTATAGCATCATTGACATCCCTATAGCATCATTGACACCTACAGCGTCATTGGCACACCTACAGCGTCATTGACACACCTACAGCGTCATTGACACACCTACAGCGTCATTGACACCTATAGCATCCTTGACACACCTGCAGCATCATTGGCACGCCTATGACGCCATTTACATAATCGGGAAATCAGCGAACACTTCATGCGGGTAATCACTCACAGTACAGTAAAGAATAGTAGGAGCACATACGGGGGATGGCAATGACCACTCCTCCGACATATTAACGTCACGATTTTCAGGCGGTGACGTTGCGATCCCGCCAGGCGCTGATTGGTTAACTTTTTGGGAGGTGGGAAGCCAGATGCCGATGAATGACAAAAGAAAATTGACCGATAGACTCGAACCTACGACGCTATCGTAAACCATCCCTAAAAAACTGGCCTTTAACCGCTCGGCCACGAGAAATATAGTTTGAGAGAACGTTCAAACCATTTCAACCCTAGAACGACGAAGTGGACCTGAGAGGTCCAGTGTCAAAAGTAACAAGCCCGTCTAATACTGTATTCATGAACCACACCTAATAATAACATTAACAGAACAAATATATGTGAATTTTCTGTCACGTAGGTTGAAAAAGAAATAATTGAAAGGAGACACGGAATTTAACTTGATGGGCTGAAACTCCTTTCTGCGTTACTCGATCCAGAAAATTATCCACTTCTCTGTAATGTGAAAATTATCAATATTTGGTTTTAATTTTTCGTATTCTCATAGCGAATATTAAGACTAATGAAGTTATTTTTTGTACCTTCTGTTATGTATGAACTGACTGCACTCAGAGCATCCCAGAGTATCTTATTCCATAGTATCATTGTGAGTATGAAAATGGAATTTCAATGGTAGAAGCGGAGCTACAAGAAAATTAAAGAGAAAATAAGATATTCTTATTAATTTTTCATGTTCATGTGCACTGTTTGTTTAATTCTATCGTTGCACTTTATTACATCTCGTAATTCTTATCTAAATTATATGTATTCATGTAGTAGCAAATGCACCGACCAGCATTAGACAATTGTTTCAAGATGTTTCCCATTGTTTTTTATTGCTCTGAAATCAGCACAAATTTGACAGAAGTGACAGTTCGCTTGACTCGTGAGCCAATATCATCAGTAAAATCAACAAATTCGCCGATGACACGAAACTCTGTCACAGAGCATTCACCGAAAGGGACAGAGCAACTATCCAATCAGACCTCAACCGTCTTCTACAATGGACTGAAACCTGGCAAATGAGCTTCAACATTGAAAAATGTTCAGTAATGCACGTTGGTGCAAATAACCGGCATTTTCAACACACGATGTACAACATACGTATTGAAACAGCCCAGCAACAAAGAGATCTAGGTGTCATTGTCACTGAAAATCTCAAACATGACAAACAAGTGGAAAAAGGCGTCAAAAATGCGAACAGGATTCTTGGTTTCATTGCACGAAACTTTGAATACAAGTCAAAGAACATAATATTACCGCTCTATAA
>VCRD01000887.1:0-22890 GCA_006783055.1 Trinorchestia longiramus
TTCCCAGTACGTCTAACCTTATACCCCCATTCCCAGTACGTCTAACCTTATACCCCCATTCCCAGTACGTCTAACCTTATACCTCCGTACCCCATCACTCTGTATAACACCATAAGTATCCGTATTTTTGCAGTAATGCTCACTAATGTTAATATTTATTATAATTCATGCCCAGACCATTCTGGCGGGTTACCCAGCACCCAAAATAATCGATAATTTGTCGTTCTTCAAGGTGTTCTGCAATGAACTGTCCATTGAATTTTGAGAGGCTGTCTTTGAAGATATATGGAATACATACACCTACTGTCAACTGTACTATCCGTCCTAGCTAGCGTCTTGGTTCCTACTGCGGGTGCCATAGCTCGGACTATGAACATTTGTGAAATAAATTAGTTTTTTATGAATGCCTTCTTCATTTTTCTCTTTTTATTCTTATCCTGGTAAGTGTTGGGTCGTTCTGATCAATTTCCGTTCATTATGATCGCGTGTTTTGAGAAGCTCTCTTATAGCGCCTTACCATGATTACTTAGTAGTAATCATATTTGACTTGAATGCATTATAAAATCTCATATTTAACTAGCTGTAGACATAGAAAACCACTTTCAGATGCCCCTATTCATTCAGATTAGATGTATCCTGATAAATATTGTTATCGTACCTTAAAAATTTAGCATTTCTTGTTATTTTGAGAATTTGTTTCTCTTAAGACTTATTAAAGCATCATTTTTCTCCGTATGTAAGTATGTGTTAAATTAGGATTAATTTTACAGTGTCCTGCCTGAATCTGACAATGAATACGTCACTGGAGATGAAAGAGATCTTTTCCACAACATTGTCCAGCGTCTAGTCAGCAACCTCACTCATTTGCCTCAGTGTGCACTGCGCCTTCACAGTGTGAAGACTTCGTGTATAACGCTGTCCCGGAATGGCCAGGTGTGAAGTTAGACGTAATTTTCATTACTCCAGACCACTGAAAACTTCTAGCTGGCATCTTTAAAAGTAGTTTAATGGTGTACCTTATACGTGTTTTTGTGCGTGGACTGACGACTGGAAGCAGATTCACTGCTACTGAACTGTCTGTCGTTTTGCAGAGTGAGCAAAGTGTTCTTTAACGTGTTCAGGGTTTACGTTTTTTGTACCATTTGATGGACCTGTGACTGCATATTATTTAATGATTTTTTTAATGATGAACTGTGTAAGTTTTATCTTGACTAACATGGACTTAATCGTGAACTGTGCAATGTGTGCACATTTCCTCATGTGAAATATTAAGTATTTTTAAACCTCTGTGTTTCTTGTGGAAACCATCCGTTCAAATAAATTGAAGGCTTCAGGAGTGTGAACATGATGCTATTGGAGTAATTAGTGTATTTCTGGAAGGTCTCTCGCACATGATAGTGGCTGGGACTTCTTTAAAATTAAGCTTCTTTACAAAGCTTCGTCAGAACGAAGGCATATCAGGATCCAGGCAACAAGACTGCCAAAGGACGTATGAGTGTGAAGTCTACTAGTACTTCTCCGGTAGTTTCAACTACTTCTAGTTTAAATTCATGGTTTTTACAGGGCTAGTTTTTATTGAGTGTACTTTTCAGCTTAAAAGGGGATCATATTTATTTTAAGGAGCAGTTAAAATTAGTGCATAGCTTAAACACACATAACAAATATCACAACTACTTTGCGTGGTCGGGTAGTCACAAATGACGGAACACGCTAGACAGGTTTAACCCTTTAGCGACCACAAGGACAATTCGGTCGTCTTTCACGGTCTTTGGAAAAATTGTTCTAATAATTAACACTTTGACTGCGATTCCAAAATTAGTCCGTACGAATAACACAGTACGTGTACCATATATGGTACACATCGCAGTCAAAGTTTTAAACAGTGAGCAATATGAGGTTGCTACTAGGTTTGAACGCGGCGGCATGTTACAGCGTCGTTCTTTTGGCTGCCTGGCTCTCAGCGTGCTTCATTGCATCAGTGTACAGACGGTCATTGTGAGCTTAGACGTAGAAACTAGAAAAACAAATTGGTCGCTAAAGGGTTAACGCTTTTGCGAAGGGACCCACCCGTGTGCCCCTTAGGTTAGGTTCGGTAAATTTCACAGAGCTTTCTAGCGATCAAGTGTACAAAGTAAAGATTTGCACCGGTGATGCAACGGCAAGAAATACGTTATGCCAGGTGAGTGCACATGCGAGGCATGCACATAACGGTGGGCTGTGCATCACTAGAATAACAACCTTTACTCACGCTTACCAGTCACTCAGTTTACCTGTGGGTTACGAGTCACGTTCTACTTCTTAGCAGACGACTGGTTCTTTTGTATTAAACATCGTGAATGGAGTTGATCGTTTACATAATGAAAGGAAGAACCAACACAAAACGTGACATTTCGTATAGCAAACTATTTGGAGTGATAAAATTTTATCTTCAGCTCTAGAATATTGTAGAAAAAAATTAAATTTAAAATAGACCGAAAGAAACTGAACTAAATGCTTGTATACTTTTATATGAAGTACTTGAAAAGAACAGTTTGTTTTGAATGACTGAGTGATAAATGAGAAGGAATGAAATTTAGTAGGGCAATTGATGTAATTTAAACTTATGTAGAACAAGAATAAGCTATGGAAATAGTAATGCCATCAGGAGTGAAATAAATTTGCTGTAACCAGAGACAGGTTTTGATGAATCAAGTGCAAGAAGGGCTCATTGATTTTGCTGAACACGTTGCCTCAGATTGCCTGATTGGTGTAAAACTTCACTTTGTACGCTTAGTCACTAGAAGGATCTGGAAAAATTACAGAACCTAACATAAGTGGTACACATACGTACCACTTCGGAGTCAACGTGTTAAGTTATATTTGTGTCAAGATTACAGGATTGTACAGTAGACGCCATGATACAATAAGAGTGAATATAGTGGCTAGTACAGGGTGTGGTTACATAACTTCCTTTCTCTGAAAGGAACTTCCTATGAAAGAAGGAAAATATGTTACCGCATCTTGTATTTAACTCAGCTTTGTTAGGGTATAGTCTCTCACTTAGCCTTCCCTCTTGAGAAGCCTGGGTGCGGGAAAGAGGAACTGTTGTTTTGATGCAACACTTGTAACGAGTAAAAAAACTAAAATTATGATAGTAGGTCACTGGTTTTGTGAGTGATCGGACCCGTATTCGAACACTCTTTGATGTAGGAAAGGGTGATCAGGTTTTATTATTACGGACTTTCCCACTCATTAAAGAGTACCTGGTCATTCCATCAATTATTTTTTCACGCACTGTTGTGAGATAGAAAGACTTGAATGTACATAGTTTGTGTGATCCTGCATTGAAACTAATCTATTTTCCTCCCGACAGGTTAAAGTTTCATGCGAGCGACACTTTTTGGGTCTTTTTCAGTGGTTGCTGGAGTTACACCGAGAAGACAGCCTCGTGAGTTTTATGTATTTGTTAACATCGTTTTTCCAAGATCTGTCAGACAGTAACTCACACTAGTATTGGTTTGGATGTCAGTCCGCCTGTCCGATTGTGCAGGGTGCCCACGAAAAATTGTATACATCTGTGTCAACGATACCGAAATATGCATTTTTCATGGATACCCTGTATTACTAAACAAGGTTTCATTCATGTTGTATCGTTATTTTGTAAGAATAAATTATTAAAGTATTTTAACATTTTGATATTGCAATAGATCTTTTGAATGCATTATGGTTTACAATTTCTCTTTTTTCGCAGCTGGAACAAGTGGCTGACGTCAATTACTCGAGCCAAGACTTAGACGACGAGTCAATTAACAACGATTATCAGTAATACTTGGCGTATGACTGAAATTCTACAAGTTTGATGGTGCTTTTTAAAATGTGCGGCCTTATCTTCTGCGTTAGAGGCGAAGCCAGGTACATTTCTTCTCTGCTCAGAAATAATGTATTGAAAAGAGAAAAATCCAGCCCTATTTGTGGCTTCCTTACTAGCTATCGTCAAATATTGAAAAAAAATCTAGCCTTCTTGTGGCTTCCTTTCTAACTGGCATCAAACCTGTTTGAAATGTAGCATCCATGTTACGCTCGCTATTGAATGAGCTAAGAGGAATACTGGCTCTTGAATAAAAAGTACGTTCCTCTGGACTTTTAAAAAAAGTTTAGAAAGTTTAGAAATTTTACAAACGTGGACTATGGAGCTAGGAAACTTATTCCTCTGTGCATCACAAACCTACATTCCCTAGTACAGTGCTCTTGAAAGTGTGGGTCGCGCGAACGTTCAAAGGAGGTCGCGAAATGTAGGATCATACTTTTCTTATTTATGTAATGATGTTATTTCAGAATAAAATATATCATTTTTTACGATAAATAATTAAAAAATATTGATAAATCAAGTGTTATTGTCGTTCTTTAACATGAAAAACATTTATAAAATAGCATACAAACTGAATAAAAATGCTGAGCTGGTATTATATGTTTGTAACGAGCTTTGAAGTAGTTCCATCACATGCCTAGGTTGACTGTAGAACTAGCATTGCAAAGTTTTGCGTCTGGCAACAGTGACTAGAGTAGCGCTCAGAGGAATATACAACCTGTTAACACGGGAGAAGATTCACAACCAGCGCAAGAAAATCATGTCAATAAGGGTCATAGCGATGGTGTGACACAATTTCCTTAATCTTCACTAATATTAAGTGATGAGTAATTAATAGCATGGATACTGGTGTTTATTTTTCAATCTTATTGACATTTTTTAAGCAGCTCTGTGGGTGCTCACTGCTCAGTATTGCGTCAGCTCTCGTAATTGTTGTGTCGTTGCTTTCCATTTCCTCCCCGTGTCATACAATATTAATATAATATTCTTGAATGTGTGTAACTTTACAAGTTTACGACGAGTACTCGATTTTAGTTCTTTTGTTTCAAAAATGTTTTCATTTATTCCTATCGATGCAATGTATATATATACGAAATAAATGAGTTTGAGACTACAGTTGTATTAAGAGTTTATAATTTAATATTTGGGTTGATGAAAAAAGTGAAATTTAATATTTTGAATTTTATCCATTGCTGAGCTCATTTACATATCAATTACCATTCTTCATGAATTTACAAAGTTGAATTTATGTTTAATACTTTTCGAAAAATCTACCAATGGATAAACGGTTAATACACAAGAGTAAGACCTCTGGTGATTTGAATGATGCCGGTTCGATTGCAACTGGTGAAACAAGTGTTAATGTGGAAACAAAAGAGAGTAAGCATTCTCATGGGAAAAAAAGAAAGTACAATGAAATTTATTTGCAATGTAGATTTACATTCATTGAAATAAATGATGAGCAGCGCCCAATTTGTGTGATCTGCAGTGAGCATTCAGCAAATGAAAGCATGAAGCCTGCAAAATTGAAGAGACATCTCCACACGAATCATCCTTCTTGTGCTAGCAAACCAGTGGAGTATTTTGAATGGTTGTTACAGTCTAAAAAGCAACAGTCTAATAGTGAAGCACATGTTTTAACAAATTCAAAGTACTTACGAGCATCGTTTGAGGCATCTTATATAATTGCAAAGACTAAACAACCATTCACAATTGGTGAAGGGCTTGCTCTGCCAATAGCAATAAGAAACACCGTAATTATTAACGGAGAAAAATGTGAAAACGAAATAGGAAAAATTTCAGTGTTGACACTACAGTGAGCAGAAGAATTTTGAAAATAAACGAAGACCAATTGGAACAATTACTTGAAAGAATTAAAAATAGTTCAAAATTTGCAATTCAATTGGATGAAACAACGGATATCACAAACATGGCACAGTTATTAGCGTACGTAAGGTATTGCTACAACAGCGATGTTCATGAAGACCTCTTTTGCAGGCTGTTAGAAGGACATACAACAGGTGAACAAACAAACTTTATTTCCAATCGAGTACACAAACATTAGTACATTGATTTTTTCAATTCCTAAGGTTAACATTCTAAGAGTAACGGTGATGGGGAAGCTCCATGCGACGAAAATACCGGGAGGTTGATGGGCGGGGAGTGAGTGCTTACCCGGTAAGCCTTACCGATACGTGCGAGCTCACGGCGCGAAGAAACAACTCGTGTTCATGGCCGGGTTTCGAATCCGCAGTCTGTCTGCATGAAGCAGAGACCTGACCACAAAACAGGCCGTAGACCACTCGACCACGGTGGCTTTTGAAGCAATATTTCAAAAAGTAGATGACTTTTTTAAAGAAGTGGGATTGAATTGGGTTAAGTGTAATGTTACTCGGGGATGTCACCAATGTAAAGTTATGACTGGAGTCACCAACATAATGTTATGATAAGGTAATGCTGGTGTGATTTTTCAGCTATCAAACTTTACACAATTATTTTTCTCTGGTTTTAGGTACCTTTGCCCGTGTGACCTGATTGAGGGAAATGAGAGGACTCCTGAATGTGACTTAGCTTTATTTCAGTAAGGTTGCACATTAAATGATTTGGATGATCCTGAGCAGCGTTGAGCCCGTCTGAAGCTTCCAGGAGGCAAGGGTGGCACGATCCGGGACAGGCCTAGCCTAGAACTTCAGTGACGGCAATTGGTGTACTCAAGTACGGCACGAGTACAGCGAGTAGTTTGCAGTGCGCTGTGAGTAATAAGTTGTGAATTTATGAGTTATTGTGGTGGTAGTGAGCAGGGACTTGTGTATTTATTGTCATTGTGAACTATGACTTGTGAGCAGGGGTAGATGACTCCTTCCGAAAGGCTAGGGAATTCTATAACACACGTCACATGTTAAAGTTTGCAAGTGAAGTTTTCACTGGGAGAGATCCACTTCGATAATGAACGTAAAATGTTGCCACAAAAGGCTTTAATTGAGAATACTTGATGGCTGTTGTTAGTAGATATAAAATTATTTCAATAATGTGCACTTAATATACATGTTTTAATAGTAAGAAATTGGTAAAAATTACTTGAAGTTTAACTTATTTTTAGTAGTAAAAATGAAGGCTTTTAGTACTGGTTATTCGATAACATTTAAGGGGATAAAAGGTCCTGCTACATAACTGTGCCGGAGCGTGCACCGATGGTGCAGCAGCAATGACGGAAGAATGTTGGTTTCCACAATAAAGTCAGGTCTGTATGCAATGAAGGTATAACCTTCATTCATTGCATGATTCATTGGGAGAAGCTAGCAACGAAAAAATTATTGAAGAATTGTGTGCAGTGCTACAAGATTTTACTAAAATAACTACATCAAAACCCATGCTCCTAATATTCGGCTGGCTCTTTACACATTTGTGGAAAGAAATAGGTTCAGATTTTGAATCCCTGCTGCTTTGCACTGACATTCGATGGCTTTCAAGAGGTCGGGGTTTAAGAAGGCTGATCGCTTTCAAAAATGAAGTCATGTTATTTTTATCAGGTAACGACTCGGATTTGGTTAAATATTTGTAAACGAAAATTGGCTTTCCAAACTTTGTTATCTATGAGATATTCTTAGCAAGCTTAATGACCTCACTGTATCATTACAAGGCGAAAATGCAAACATTCATACATTAATTTCAAAAGTTGAAGCTTTCCTGAAGAAAGTTAATGTATGGTTGATGAATGTAAAAAGTAACTCACGTGAGGTGTTTCCATGTCTGGAAGAGTTCATCGCAGAAAACTAAATTTTGATACCAATAATCTTACCATTAGGCGCTTGGTAAGCTTAGGGGAAAATTTTAAAAATTTTCTTCAAGAATCAGATATGAGCCAATTTGATTGGATCCAAAATCCATTTGATGCTGAAGTCGAAAAAGTGTGTCATCTCACATTAGAGGCACAGGAAGAATTTGCAGAACTTTCTTCTGATTCTTCTCTAAAAACTATGTTTGCTGAAATGAGTCTATATTCGTTTCGGGTTGGCATCAAATTGGAATATCCAAACTTGTCACGACTTGCAATGGAAACTTTTCTACCTTTCGCGTCAACATATTTATGTAAAAGTACTTTTAGGCATAAACTAATCTCAAAACAAAACTTTGATTGAGTCTAGGAAATATTGAAACTGTACTTAGACCAGCGTTAGCAAATATTTGAGATGACCTGTGTAAGAAAATGCAGGCGCGTCAATCCCGTTAATTATATATGTGATATAATTTAATGCCACTAATAGTCTCTATATATTTCTCAATACCCTTAATATACGCAATCGATTCTTATTTTTTTAATACACTTCAAATATTACTTTTTACTATTCTTTAATGTGTGTATTTTACACAGCAGACCCAATTTCTTTAGAGACATTCAATTTTTCTACGGTATTTATATTTCATTCTTTATTTTGCTAAAGTTAAAGGGGTCGTACAAAAATAAAATCTTTTAAAGGGAGTTGCGGCGAATAAAAGCTTGAAGACCACTGCTCTAGTTCATATATAGTCTGCCTCAATAAAGGATAATGCCTCGCTGTAAGTGACAAGAGATTCCCAAATGGTCATCCAATTACTGCTTGTATAAAAACGTGAACTGTTCTATTGGCTGGAGCGTGTATTTGTTTTACTTGAGACCAGCTGTTCTGTCAATGCTGTCCAATTAGGCCAGTCCATCTTCAGGGATGAATGGCCAGTCCAGAGCCCCAGCGACAGCTCTCAGCGAGTTAACATAGCAAGTACAGCTTAGTATAGAGAGAGATGTTCAGGGTGGGCAGCGAGTACGAGTGGGTTACAATGAATTCAGCGAGTGGTGAGTGCGTCACAACGAGCGGGGGCAGATGATCCCCATTTCTCCACGATACACAACACACACGAATTTGAACGGCAACAAAAGCCGTCGTCATTGGGCACGGTATATGTAGAAAAACGGCCCGGAAACAAGGGTAGAACGCTATCAGATGTTCCCAAAAAATGAGGGTCCTCTGTTTTCACTAGGTTATCACTAAAAATTATCAATGAAACTGTAAAAATTAGGCTAAAATAAAAACTGTAATAAATATAAATAAGGCTAGTGAGAATAATAAAATTAATGCTACCTTTTATTGTAAAGTGTTATTAAGGAGATGTGAATGGTACAAAGAGTGATATCATTTTTGCTACAAACATGCCCAGCAGCTGCACAGCTGGGCGCCCGTAGTAGGCTAGACCTTCATCAAACAAACAAACAACTTTATTTCCAATCAAGTACACAGTACATAGACATTAGTGCATTGGTTTTTCAAATTCTTAAGGTTAACATTCTTTGAGTAAGGATGATGGTGAGCTCCATGCGACGATCGTGGGATGTGTCCATGGGCGGAGGGTTGAGTTGAGGGCTTACCGATAAGTGCGAGCTCACGTCGCGAAACGAGAAACAGCTCGTATTCATGGCTGGGTTTCGAACCCGCAGAAGTTTTTCTGCCCGAAGCAGAGACCTGATACCAAACACAGGCCGCAGACCACTCGACCACGGTGGCTGCTATCACGCTCATCAAAACGCCCTTAGACTTAGACAGACTTTGATTTGAGAGCCAGCGTTTAGCTGAGAGCTTTGTAACGGCCTTCAATTCCATCTAATACACAGGCATACAACAAGATGGCATCCCAGAGTTTTTCTCCTGTGACCTAAGGTCGTCTAATGTAATTCCTGTAGGGCTACCCTGAGTCATTCAATGCAAATGAACCAGCCCCTACGAGCCTTTACTTCAAAATGCAGCTAAGAGAACGGGGATTTCGCTTGAACCATGATTACTACTTTTACAATTTTAAAGATAAGCATCATCACTACTCTTTAGGTCTTAGCATTATAAATTTGGAAATCCAATGTATCTGTACTGTATACTTGGTTGGAAATAAAGTTTCTTTCTTTCTTTTCTTTCTTGCTTCATCTTCGGGAGCTACAAGACAATGAATCAACTACCGACATATAACAGTTTCTTTGTTGATTTAAAAAAATAAGACAGTACTAGACCTATTTAATTTAGGATTTTAATCTTATCATTAAATAAATTATTGAAATGTTTTAATAACAAATATTGTAATAAAAACCAACAATTTAGACTTTAGCAATATATCAATGAATGGAAGTCTAAACTTGTTTGGAATATATCTTTTCTTTTAAATTGTGGGCTGTGAATATATGCGTACTCAATATTATTGTATGAATATTAAAAGAAGTGCTGGATTTCTTTATCCCCTGTAGCTACACCGGAGTTGGAAATATTTTGTTAGTTGTGTAGAGGCGGAACTCAGTTACGCAGTTATGCAAAAACAATCTCGATTTGTTAACCTCCGTTGGTACCAAATAAACACGACAAAGAAGAAGAAGAACCTCCGTTGGCACTAACCCTAGTTCTTCAAAAATAAAGTGGAGGTTTAGAACAGAGACGGAAAACACTCCATTAAGCAGCTCTGATATAAGTTACTGTAAAGAGTTGCCGCCTGTAAGAGGGGATGTTTCCTTAGTCTCTGCCAATCCCTAATTTTACTCCTTCAGATATATGCCCTCAAGAGTTGTTTTTGCAATGACACTTTGGGTCAAATAAGATATTTTTGCCATTTGGCCTTGAGAAGCTCCAGGCTGGATTTTCAGTACAGATACATCAACTCATGCGTGGTTCTGGGTCCGGCATGCCTTAGCAACTAAGAGTAAACCTTGAAAGTAATATCCAAAAAATAGGAGAATATAAATGTGACTATGAAATATTGGTCATATCGAAATATTTATAGAATATAGAATAGCAGAACCCTTGTTATCCTTTGCTTAATGTTTGTAATTATCTCTTTTGCAGATTGGAATGAAGGCAACATTGTAAACAAAAAAAAATTAACCTACTTTCTGACCTGAGGCTACATGACTAGTTTTCAAAGCCTCAAATAAACACAACAAAGAAGAAGAAGAAGATCTCGTTAGCTAAGCTGTCAATCATCCTAGTCATTTAAAATCTAAATGATAATGAATGGCATGATTGATGAGAGATTTACATCTTTGAGTTTTAGATATCAAACTTAGTTTACTTAGGAGTGACTGGCATAGCAGATTATGGCTGAACGGAGCTCAAATTCATTCGATGTCAAAAGTTGCGATGAAAATTGTTTCTTCAAGAAAATCGATCATGCTGAAGCCTCATGTATTCTGCTGTCAGGTAATTTTCAAAATATCATCACTGATGTTTGGGAAGTTTTGTGAAATATGTCATTAACTTTAGCATGTTTAAATTATCTAATGGTTAATTTGATACATTATAAAAACTATAGTTCAGGTTTGAATTTTTGTCTTTTTAACATGATTAACTTGTATTAAGCATATTTAAAATACTTGTAACTGTGCTTTAATTAAAGGTCATCAGTCATACTATTATGGCTCATACTAGATTTTCTTCAGAACATGATAGGTGCATTGTCATAGCTACTCATTTACCATGAATAAAAGACAAAGGAGTTAAAAATTGAAGATTTATATTCAAAATTATATTGTTTTATTACAAAATTGATATGAATAGGTACACATGTAATACAAACATCTTTTAAAAGAAAATTGTGGAATTATGTGATTTGTATGTACATGCTAGTGTATTAATTAAATGCTTAATTTGCTCTGTAACTTAGCTTGTAACTCAATTTACTTGGATGTCATGAATTTTATATCTTGAAATTAATTGAAATAAATTGAATCCATTTTAGCCCTGTAAAAACAAAAACAAACATAATAAGCACCTATTTGCTTGTTATACCTGCTGCAAATATATCTTCTTTCAGCTCTTTCTATATCTCCTACACCAGCAAAAGCTTCTCTATCTCTTCAGTAATTTTTGTTTTTAATTAATTTCAATTTTAATCATTTTTTTTGCTGGTGTGGCATGTTTGATTACATCTTTTTTGACCAAGGATAGTACAAATTGTAGATGTTCTGTAGTCATGCTGCCTAGCCAGTTCAAGGAATTTCATACCATGCTCATGTTTTTCTATTTATTGCCTCACTTCTATTGACATTGCCTTTACGAGAAATTCAAGATACGAGGAAAATATGATCAAAAATTCTGCTCTAAATACGATCATTAGCATGCGTTGCGAGCCGCGAGCCAGGCTGTGGGTATATGTGACGCGCGTTTCCCGACCCGGATTCACGTCTTGTAAATCAGTGTACGTTGTTCTCTCGTAGTATGAGGATCTATGCGTTTGTGCACCTGTGATTTCATTGTGATTTTTTTGCATTTAACGTGAAATTTGTTCTGGATACGAAAAATTCGCTATACGAGCTCAGTGCTGGAACGAATTAAACTCGTATCTCGAGATTCCATTGTACATGCTTTGATCCATCGTGTTTTTTGCATTATGTGTTTGTATTAGTTGCTTGCTTGATATAAACTAAATACATACAGTGTTCCCTCATTTATTGTGGGTGCTACGTTCCTGAACCACCCGCAATAAGTGAAAATCTGCAATGTAGAGACGCTATATTTATTTTGATATCAATCAAAAAATGACAATACATATAATATAATTTTATAACTATGCGCACACGATAGTTAGATGCTAACGTAAAATGGAAGAGAGGTGAGGGGAACTTCTGCTTTAATAGAAGAAAACAAGATGCGACGGTTACTGAGCCAATCAGCAAATGGGATACAGAGCAGCATTCTCTGATTGGTCGCTTTCTATCAATAAACTAATTGCGCGTTGTTTACAATCTCATGTTGGCGAGGAGTGTCTCGAGCGGCCTCTGCGCAAATCCTACTGTTCGTTTTTGGTGTATTCATCCGCTTAGTAAACACGATATGTACTGTAAATCGTAATTTGTTATGATTTATAATATTCTATTAGTTTTAGAATTAATATTATTGATATATTTTTATATATTTTGTGATTTTTAATGCAAGATTCATCAAATATATACATTAATGTACAACACGTACTATGTATGGGCAGAATGAGCACTGCAAAAACTCGCTAAACAGCGAAAATAACGCGATATATATTTTTTGAAAACCCGCGAAATAGCGAGTCCGCCATAAACAAAACGCCAATAAGCGAGGGAACACTGTACTGTTATTCCTAATAGAAATGTGTACTCTGTCCCTCGGAACACCTTGTTTTGAGGTTAAATATAATTGAGGTGTGCACTCATCTTTTAGGATATTAGCATGCTAAGCATAATATTTCTATAATATATTATTTTTTCCATCTTATTTATTTGAATGAATAATTATTATTCCCTTGTGTGCTAAATTCAATTGAAAACTTCTATGGTTATTACTGTGCAGAGGGTGGCTATGAGGGGCTGTGGCTGGTACGAGAGAGCACTTCAAATCCTGACAATTATGTGATCAGCATCATCATGGATGGCTGTGCACAGCACATCCTGGTCCATCAGCTCTACAAAGATGATGCTGTCTACAGTCTTGGTGCGTCACAGCAGTAAAAAATTGCCAGACTGTTGACTTCATGTCGTCTAGTTGTGTAAAAGCAAACTCTTGTTACATATAGTTGTGGAAGTGCATGTTTCTTTTAAACTTTTATAATTAGTTACCATACTTGTAGGTAATTATAAGTGTAGTTATTAATTTTCACTCTAATAAGAAGAAAAGCTGTCAGCGATTTGATGTATCAAATTTTAATTATGTATTACTTCAAATAATAATGCTTTTTAGATGTTTGAATGCAAGCATAAAATAATATTGTGCTTACCACTTTTTCATAGTTAATACAGTAGTACCTCGACATACGAATGTCCTAACTTACGAATTATTTAACATACGAATTGTCATTTGGTTCAGATTTGGTTGTTAAATCAGTGGTGGAAATCTGAACTAAATGACCATTCGTATGTTAAATAATTCGCAAGTCAAGATATTCGTATGTCGAGGTACCACTGGAAGACAATGACATGGTGTGAAGTAATTGCACATGGCACGCAAATGCATCTTGAACAGCACTTGCTTTTAATATGCTTTGGAACTATGTGGAAAGGTATTTTATGAGTGTCCACTATATTTTGGTATTTGTAACGTGTTGATTCAATGCTCATTGCTCTTACTCAATTTTTTAAATTTATTTGACTTTTTAATTGTTTTTAAATGAACGATGCTATTAAAAAAATTTAATTGTTACTGAAAATAAATAAAAATACATCTTATTATTGTATGAAACTTCAGGAAACTTGACACTTTTAAGGTGTTGAAAATAAATGGGAAAAATGCCTCAAATTTGCATGAAATTTTAAAAAATAGTTAATACGTTTAAGGTTCTATGCTGCATGTAAATGGGTTGTATAATTATCTTTAAACAACATTGTGTGTCAGCTATGCCCAAATTTCATTTTGTAAGAATCAAATTGCTTGTTCTAAATGGATC
Organism: Trinorchestia longiramus; assembly: GCA_006783055.1. Classification (NCBI taxonomy): domain Eukaryota; kingdom Metazoa; phylum Arthropoda; class Malacostraca; order Amphipoda; family Talitridae; genus Trinorchestia; species Trinorchestia longiramus. The sequence goes on from VCRD01000887.1 coordinate 14,261, forward strand.
ATTACAAAGTTTTGCATCAAGATACAGATCCAGGCTTGAGTTATATACCAAATAGAAGCATGCTCTGGATGCCACTTTTGTTCGAGGGTAGGGGGAACAACCTGGCGGATTCATGAGGCTGACAGTAGGAAATTTCAGATATTGGATGTCTCTTGGATTGCATCAAATTTTAATTATGTATTCATTGGAAGGTATCTATGGAATGCCTTAAGTTGCATATTACCTGAGGCAGGTGTCACATTTACCCTACTGTTCACAGGCAAGAGCAATGCATAATTCTGAATATGTGAGCCCTTTCTTCTTCCAGAAACTATAAGTGATGCTTACAATCTGTTAACAGTACTAGTACAATTATTCCGGTGTTCAGTCCTGCAAATGTTGCTCGAAACAGGTCAGTAATTTTTATAAATCACTAAAGCTTCAAAACTCACTACCAGCACATACCAGAATCGATAGAGTGTATTTGCTCATAATAGTTGTTGAAACATCTCTTGGGACAAAACTGCTCCATAAATATTCAATTCCATGTTTGAATGTTTACATAAAATCAGGCACTATGTAATTTATTTCCAATTAGTATGTGAAGCATATGATACTTCAGGTTTGTAAAGAACTGTTGGGTACTCCAATGAATGATGGTTTTATATCTGGGACCTTAATGGCACTAGATGCACAAACACTTCTAGACCATCACTTCACTTGCTTCCAAATACTTGAAAAATTTATTTGTACATCAACCTAATTGTTATTAGTTTAGTTCAGAGGCTATATCTGATTTTTTAATCAAATCTGATATTAATTGTCATCTCTTCATTATTAATTTAAGTTTTCTTAAAATTTAACTTTATGTTTTAGTTACTTTGTAAAGTGGTGTATCAAAATTTATTGTTCAATAATTTAAACTTGAGTATCATTTTTCTACTGTTTTACCTGTTAAAGTTTTCCACTTAAGTCACATTTTTATGAAACTTTTTATTTTTTCAGGCAGTTAACGTGTTCAGATTCATTTATTTTTTGCATATTTTTTTCAGCCATTGCTGAAGATACCCCCGTATTCCATGGCCTGGACATGCTCATCAAGCATTACAAATCACATCCTCTCAAGCCCAGTTTATCCGAGTCTCCTCTCACTGGGTGTGTAACTCTACTACCAATGAGTGCTAACTCTGCTATATGGTAGATATAAGCTCAGTAATGCAAGCAAAAATAGCTACACTCCAGTGCTCTATAACATTGAATTCTTCATCTCATACATGTACCATAATTACCCAGTGCCCTGTTAGAAGCCAGTCTTTTTTCAAATAGTGTAGTTTAGCACTTTTTAAGCTGTACCATAGTATTTTGATAATGTTTAACGTACCACATTTTTTCATTGTGCTACTGACTATCAGTTTTAATCTGCTAGATTAGTTTTAAATGAGAACCTATCAAAATTTATTCTTGAAACTGCCTTAATAGTAGAATTCAACTCAGTGTTTCTTTATTCTAACCCAGTGGTTCCCAAACTTTTTATTATTTACCGCCCCCTTCTCAGGAAACTTTTTATCTACCGCACCTCTTGAGATCTGACCACCCCCTAGTGGTTAATTATATTAAAATTTTATAGCAAATTATCGAAAAGATGAATTTGCTATGTATAAAAAATTTTCCAAGATGGGCTCCGTGTGCCCATCACCGCTCCCCAGAGGGCAGTAGCGCCCACTTTGGGAATCACTGTTCTAACCAATATTGAATTGTTATTTCTCAGAGCTATTAATTGAATTTTTACATACTGTTTCATATAGTTAAGGATCGTCCTGTTAACATTGGATTAATACTTTCGACAAAAAATCGTAGCATTTGTACTAAAAGTTGCATTTATATTGATTGTAACGAAGAAGTATACAAATTCTTTCTCAATATTTTTTTGCTTTATATGAGAACTTTGTCTTCAAACAGAAGTTTCCTCTTTACAATATCTATTTTTTCTCTTTCTCTCTTAATATAATAAAACAGAAAAAACATTTGATCCTTGAGTGTCTTGATGACGAGTATGTGTTGTAACTGTGCATCTGTGAAATTTCCCAGTCTGAATTTTATCGTTTGACCGGTAATTATCGTCGGAATTGACCGGTAATTATCGTCTTTTCTTACGATAAACCGACAATTATAATCTGAAAAATACTATATTTTTATCGTCTTTTTCCTATGCTCGAAACGACGGTAGAAATAAGACGGTAAAGACCGGTCAATATCGTCGGCGAACATATCATCGTCTGGAAATACTTACAATTACCGGTAGTAACCGGTACTATATCTATCGTCAAAAGTTCCTACTATAAATGATAATGATCACCGCAAATCGATGATTATCACCGGTAAACAGACGATAAAATTCGGATTGTGAAGCTACATACCTGTTCACACTCAACCCTCCTAGATAAAAGGCTGTTTTTAGGTGGTAGAGCTCACTGTCTCCTAGGCTGGCCTTAAATTTTTGGATGAGTGACTAAGTTGAAAGATCTGTAAGTCACACCTTTTGCTGATGTGAACCAATTATTAGCTTGATTAAGGTTTTTCAGTAAATATCAGCATCGCCCTAATTTTTATATTTTTTATTTCTAATATTACAACATCCTGTATTGGGGATGATTTATTCATAGAATTTAATTCTTGGAACTATAATATATAACTATAATATAAAATTGTTGTTCAGTGTATGGACAGCTTTTACGTTGAAATACCGCAGGAATTTCCTATTTGCTTTATTGCCCTTGTGCAATAAAAATATTGTATAGTATGTACAAAAAACTTTATTCCTAACTTGAAAAATTAGTTACCATATTGATCAGTTCCAATCATTGTGTGTGAAAATAATCCTTTTTATTATGAGGTGATAGTTTATAATTACTTTCTATTTCTGATAAACTGTAAATTAGTTTTTTATTTGTCATCTAATTTGCTAATACGGTATAATGTTACCTGAATTAATTAAATGAATTATGATTGGCAAAATAATTAGGTAATAAACTCCTATTTTTGTGCTCCTTTTTAGAATTAATAACCTTAAAGTAAGAAATTATTATTCTGATGCCTAACTTATCATTGAAGATATCGGGAAGATTTTTCTCCGCATTGAAATTGAACTTTATCGTAACGTTCCTTGAGTGTTTGTTTTAATTATGTTGTAATGAAATATGCCCCTACACGTGTGTATGTATCATTAGGTTCTTGATTTTATGGTCTCAATTTGTCTTGTGAATTTGATCAACCTCTTGCTCTTTCAGAAGCCCGAAAACTGTGCCTTACACACTAAAGAAATGCTGCAAGGGGAGTCCCCTGCCTGACAGCTGCAAGCTACATGGGACAGATAATGCTCTGCATCTGGCTGTTCAAAAAGGTTCTAACTTGTGTGAAAAGTTGTAACAATTTTAACTAAAAAATTGTAGTTACTCCACACACCATTGTAATTGTGTGTAGAATAACTTGAAAAAGAATATTTCAGCTGTATTCTGAAATTGCTATTCTGTAGCTCATCTTTCCTTTTGAATAGGTTTTTTATTTGGGGTTGTAAAAATGTCGTCATGTGACAGGTGTAGTACACATATATTTAGGAGTTTGCATTTGGTTCTCGGATAGGTTTTTATATGTGTTCAGCTATGGATTGGTAATAATGTTGCAAATTTTGGTACCAAAGGAATATTTGTAGAACATAATGATTATAATTCTGGATGAAAATAAGTTGAATGTAAATATTTTATAGCACCCCCTGAATTATACTTTCAGTATTGGCATGGAAATTAACTAGAGCTGATAGAAAATCTTAGTTTTATCGCGCTAAATAACATCTTTTGATTTGTATTTTCATTAACTTGAAAAATTACCTTGGGAATAATTAATAATTCTTACACATTTTGTTCCCAAGTCTGCCCGCAATAAGAATAATTTAAGCTTCACTTTCCTTCAGTTGATACTGACGTATTTCCTTGAATTTTATGTATAATAATTTACTAGACAACAAAAGAGGTAGCTGACTAGACCACTTGTTTCAGATGATGTTCTTGCCGTCCAGAACCTCCTTAAGTCTGGCTACCGTCAAGTCGACGCTCGGAACAAAAAAGGCCAGACAGCAATCCACATTGCCTGTCTTAATGGTATGATTTAGTGTTGAAAATCTAAGCAGAATTACTGTGTTATTGATCCTGGGTGGGTTCATATTACTCGGGGTGGTGTATATTCTTTGAATATAATAGAATAGAATAGAATAGAATGAGGCTATAGGAACGAACCTTCTGGCCCATTCTTGGGTCGGATAATTACTTCGATAATTATTCGGTTGTTTACCCAAGTCCCATGCCGTATTTCTAGCCGCGTCAACCATGTCGGCAGCGGGATTCGAACCCGGGTCTTTCTGCTTGCAAGCAGATTCGCTCACCAGTCGACCAAGCTGGTGATCCAGTCGACCAAGCTGGTGGTACCAGTCGACCAAGCTGGTGGTACCAGTCGACCAAGCTGGTGGTGCTGGTGGTACTTTATTGCCTACATTTTTGGTAGGAGCTATGTTTTCAAAAGCATTGGTATAAGCTAAATTTTATCTCGTTCTATTTTAAATGCAGTACTGTTTACTGAATAATTTTCGGAGAAAGTTATTTCCAATGATTCTGGAACAACAAGAGTCAGAGAGCTGTTTATTGAAGTCTACTGTATTTTGATAGTGGCGAATGTAAACGTTCTTCCTTCTGTACTTCTTTTTCTCTCGTGGTGGTGGTGACGACACACCGACGACCTCACCAACTCCAGCTCACATGTTTTTGTTTCTGGTTTTATCTTTTTTCTTATTAGATCAAAAAGGATTTTTACTTTATAAATTAGTATTTTGAATGGGGTGCTTCTTCCCCAATTCAGCACACTAAGAATATAATTGACTTACTTTGTATGAAGATTTGTTTGTAGCTTCACAATAGTATGATAGTGTTGAGAGCTGCTAATATCGAACCTCGCTGACTATTTTACGAGTACTTATTGCTACTACAACTCATTAGCTGAGAATATTTTTATAAACATGAAGCTGAATTAATGAAATGAAATTCTTGTTGCAGTAGACCATGCCTATTCTATATGCCAATATTTTCATTGATACCATTTTGGCTCTGTTAAATATGCAATATTTTTTACTAGCGGGTTCATTTTTGCTCTTGTAATACATTTCTGAAATCCGAATACAAACGCATATGTGTGTTTGAAAAATACTTTATTGACTACATTTTTATCAATATACAAAATTATTTTTGATTTAGTCAATTATAGTTGTATGCTTTTTATACAGTGATCACTAACTCGCTATGTGATCCTGCTGTCGCAATTTTTGCTTAACAGTTTACTCAGGCAATGCAGAACTATTGTGAGCCATCTACCGCGAGACCCACATCTCTGGTTCATAGAAATCTATTGTCGGTTCAATTTTATAGTTTCGTATAGTTGTTCTATGTTGTTCAGTACAGTGACTTCCTACGAGGATGAATTTTTTCTGTAAATTTGCTTGCGAATTTGATCATCAGAAGATATAAGGACTGGTAAACATTGCGATTGATGCTCTTGATTTTCTCAGTTGCATCCGAATTTTTCGTATATTGATTCAGACATTATTTATCTGCCTACTGTGTGGAGATCCTAATTACAATAGTAGTATTGCCTGTCATCTTACGACCTACACCATTATTCCATTGACTGCATTTTCCATTCTCTTAATGGATTAGTACAATTCTTAAGCCTAGTTCTATGAAACTGCTAATTTTTTTCAGACATCGTTATTGACCGTTTTCGATCAGGTTGTAAATTTAATCAAATGCAGCAAAAAATACAAAGAACAACAGTGATTTTCACCTTGGATTCACTTTCTCTTCGACGGTCAAACAAACAACAACTCGATTGAACTAACCAACTACGTGAGTCGCAAATGGCAGTAGTGACAGACCTACGCCACCGACACCGACATTTGACACCTGAACGATAACAGACCTTATCATAAATGCCTGTCTTTTAACTACGACCTCCCTTCACGACGTGCAGAACATGATTTAGCTTTTCCATTCTGGCGCTGCGGCTTTACGCGGTCAACGATGTTGCCGTAATCCATTGCGTATCCTAATACCACACTGGCTTTTGTGCTTAGTGAATGTTTTTTTTACAGGCAACGAGTTAATTATCGAAGAACTTCTGAAGGCCAACGCCAAGCTGAAAGTGATAGACAGCAATGGATTGTCGCCCATGCATGTGAGTGTTGAAGTCTGTTAAGCGCAAGAAGAGACCTGCGAGGCTGATGGTGTTTGGGGGTCTCTGTCAATCTAACAGATGCACAGTGTCTGTCACTCTAACAGATACACAGTCTCTGTCAATTAATGATGCACAGTCTGGGTCAATTTAGTTGTTTGTAATGTAGTTTCTTCTTGCGACCGGACTGTTCGAGGGGGCAGTTGTCCATAGTAGACGATAATATTTATTTGTGTCATCGCGTACTTGAAACTCTGCGAAGTCAATTTTTATTTTTGTTTCTTTTATTCATGGCGCACACGCGTGTATCCGTGATACAAGGATCAAAAGTAAGTGCTTGCTTTTTTTTTGTTTTAAGGGTCAATCATTAGCATGATTAAGGTGCATTTCAAATGTTCATAGAACGCTGTCTCTGCAGATTTTGTGGTAGAAATTAGGAGATAATTCAGTAAAAAAATGTTGGTAGCGATTGGCATGCCTGTGAATTTTGTTCGAGAAAACAGGCAGCGTTTTTTTTACTGCTCTTATGTTATTTCTGTGTATTTATATGTGTTTTGGCGACACGAAATAAAAGCCTACTTATTATTTATTTCGTTAAATATAGAAATACTTTGCCTACTAACAATTGTACAATGATTCATTGACTATGAGTTCCTTCTCTCTCTCTCTCTCATAGATTTACGTATATCTTGGTTTCCATAGCATAGTTTTTCTGCATGCTGTTATTCTCAATTAATTCTCGTACGTGACATAATTAATACAAGAAATATGACATTATAACCTTCGGAGGGGCCCTAGTCCTTCACATGAATGAAAAATGATTGAAAGGTTCCCAATTTTTCAATGGCTGTCGTGAGAAGGATAATGAATGCACACGGAGAAATTAACATGTCTCATTCTAACAATTACGAATATGGATAATGAAAGTGATTCAGCTCATTCTGGCAGATGAATCACAACATGACATCCTATTAAATAGGTTAATCTCACTCCTAACACCTGAACAGTTAGGTGCAACACTGACAACATAATTGAATGAAACCCTCACGTTGAAATACGAGAATCATCCTACCGCTAACCTCGGTTACTTGGTATAATATTAACCCTTTAGCGACAAAAAGGACCATACGGTCCTCTTCTACGGTCTTTGGGAGAATTGTTTTAATAAACAGTGAGCAATATGAGGTTACTACTAGGTTTGAATGCGGCGGCATGTTACAGCGTCGTTCTTTTGGCTGCCTGGCTCTCAGCGTGCTTCATTGCATCAGTGTACAGATGGTCTTTGTGAGCTTAAACGTAGAAACTAGGAAAAGAAATTGGTCGCCAAAGGGTTAACCTTAGTACTTGCCATTTACACCGGAGATTCAACACTGGTGAGGACAGTGTAACAAATCGACACTCGCAAATGATACCTTCAATAAAATCCGCTATTTTCTTCCAATCCCACGCCAATAGTTTTAATTACATTCCCACGGGTGCTACAAAATTGAATCTTTCCTTAATGCACACGTTAAGTACACGTATAAGATCTACTGTCGTTGATCGGTATGATAATTTTACTTTAAATCCCATTTGATTAAACTGACCCTCATCCTTACATCTCAAGACTTCCACCCTTACATCTCGATAGGTCAATCCCAATCCTCTCCCAAGCCTGGTATCCCAATCCTCACGTGGTATCTCAATCCTCACGTGGTATATCAATCCTCACGTGGTATACCAATCCTCAGCACCATAGGGTTAGGAGTGCACGTATCCCAATCCTCACGTGGTATCCCAATCCTCACGTGGTATCCCAATCCTCACGTGGTATCCCAATCCTCACGTGGTATCCCAATCCTCACGTGGTATCCCAATCCTCACGTCTCTCCGCGTCGCTACGTTTTATATGAGCCTACTACTTTTGTTCCTTCCAACTTTTGTCGTAGTCACTCACGCTCCTTCTATCGTGGTGCTTGAGTTTGTTTGGGCTTTGGCCCGCTGATACAGCATTGCTGTGGTCCTATCGCCTCTCAGTTAATGGTTTGTTGATTCAGGTGATCAGACGGATATGCCTCTGATATATCGTACAATACATGCACCCATATATATAATACACGTACATTTATATATTATGTATCACCACAGTGTTTTACTGCTTCTAATATCCCTTGTTTTCCAGAAAGAGTTTCATTAAATAGATTTTCTCTTCAGTATTTGTGCAGAATCAACAAAGCGTCGCTTCTGAAGCTGCTTCTCATTCATGATCCGTCCGCCATCCAGTTCAGAGTGCCGTCCAGCGGTGGGTGGTGCTATGTGTGCCATGACTGTTGCCATGTGTGCCGTGACTGTTGGCATGTGTGCCGTGACTGTTGCCATGTGTGCCATGACTGTTGCCATGT
>VCRD01000887.1:23708-34513 GCA_006783055.1 Trinorchestia longiramus
ACCAGTGTGTTGTTGCAACCAGTGTATTTTTACGACTAGTGTGTTGTTGCAACCAGTGTATTGTTGCGACTAGTGTGTTGTTGCAACCAGTGTATTGTTGTAACCAGTGTATTGTTGCGACTAGTGTGTTGTTGCAACCAGTGTATTGTTGCGACTAGTGTGTTGTTGCAACCCGTGTGCTATTACATCTAGTGTGCTGTTGCAACCAGTGTGCTGTTGCAACCAGTTTGCTGTTGCAATTAGTGTACTGTTGCAACCAATATGTTGTTGCAACCAGTTTGCTGTTGCAACCAGTTTGCTGTTGCAACCAGTTTGCTGTTGCAACCAGTTTACTGTTGCAACTAGTGTGCTGTTGCAACCAGTTTGCTGTTGCAACTAGTGTACTGTTGCAACCAATGTGCTGTTGCAACTAGTTTGCTGTTGCAACTAGTTTGCTGTTGCAACCAACGTGTTGCTGTAACTAATGTGTTTCTGCAACCAGTGTGCCGTTGCAACTAGTGTACTGTTTCAGCTATTGGCTTTCCCTGTGCTGCTTTCGATGTTCCAGGATCCCCGTGTTGTTGCACAATTTGTACAATTTGTTTGTTTGAAATGCTCATGCAAGTTGCTGCGGTTTTGTGTTTTTATGTTATAATTTCCGTCTTTCAAGGATTTTATGTATTTTTATCCACTTGCGTGATATTTTTTTCTTCTCTCGAATTGACTAAATACTTTCTCTCACTAAGAATTTACTTTCGAGGTGTTCTGTTTACATGTCTTACCAACTGCTAGTGTTAGATGTCATTACTATATACTATGTCTTAATATCTGCTTCACCTCCCTCCTTCATCCAACTACTGCATGCCTGTGCTTCTGTATGTCAGTTTTTACTATGTGGCCATACTTTCCCCTTGTAAGCGAATACCCTATTTTTCACTGCNCTGCAGGGGAAGTGGCTCTGCACGAGGCAGCAGCCAGCCGCACTGTGGCGTGTGCTGAGATGCTGCTTCTGCACGGCGCCCCCCGACGCCCCCGCAACTCTGCAGGGCAAACACCTGAAGACCTGGCCAAGCTTCACAACGCTAATAACGTCGTACACTTCCTCCGTCTGTATTCTGCACCTCCAGTCAAATTTTAGTTCTCCTCATTTCAGAAGCATGAGTCTTGATTGTTGTGGAAGTTTTTTTAGTGTTGCAAAAGCCAAGTAATGTAAATGCTTGATGGTGTTCGAGAGTTGCTCAATTGGTCGCCGATGTTTAGTTCGCACAAGAGCATCGAATGTAAATTCAATTTGTTGCTACTGTCCTTCGTTTTTTTTTAAGATCGTTTATGTATACTAAATTATTACATTTTAGGAAAATTCTACACAAAAGAATAAGGCGTTCGAGCAACGCAATTGTTGTAATGGAATGTATATTGGCTCATAATACCCGGGTCTTCCATTTAGCTTTTTTGTTAGAAAAGTTTTGAAGAAACAATTTACAGGAGTAAGCTAGTGAGAGCAACCGTGCCTAGCATCCGAAATTTGTCTTTGTCCCGCCACCCTAGGGAAGCAAGTTCTGTGCTTGTAGGTCATTGTGACACTGGACTAGGCTTGTGTGCCCTCACTCTCAATGGTGATCGCTTAGTTTTTATGTTTCCTCAAGTTGTAGAGTGTAACTTCCATGTAGTGAGTCTTGAGGCAATCGTTCGCAGGTATGTCTTCATGACTGAAACACGAGGTATATTTATTTTACTTTATTCATCTAATTTTAACCTATTGAGTACATGTTGTATCTATAAAGCTATTATTGGCACAGTTTACGCCAATGTCTTAATTTATAAACTTAATTAGGTTTTATTCGAGGTTTTGTTAGTAGCATTGATCGTCACTTTCTCATTTTTCATAATATCATAACATAATAGTTTTATTTTTAAGTTTTTTGTTCATAATTCAAAGTAGTTCCTGATTGCATAGGAATTTTTCTGATGTCTGTTGTTACAACTACAATCTAATTTTGTAATCATTTGTTTGTTGTCTACAACTGAGCAAAATTGCTAAAATTAGAGGGCAGTTTAATTCGCTTCAATTTACCTTCTTATTATAATTCTCGGAATTTTTCACATCAGAGTACAGTTTCTTTTCCATTCCCCTTTTTTATCCCGAAGTCCAGGAATTCTCAATCTCTGAGTGCAGTTATTTTCATTCCATACACCCAGTTTTATTCTAATTTAGAGAATCTTCCACTTCTTGTGCAGTGTAATTCCCTTCCAATTACCTGTTTTTATCCTGACTAAGAGAATTTTCCATTTCCCCCCTGCAGAAAACTACCAACCAATCACACCTCGGTTTACAAAGGAGTCGTTCCTGCATGGGGCGCTGTCCAGGCTGAGCTGCCAGCAGCTGCTGCAGCAAGTGGCCGGGCCTCCGTTTCTTGCTCTGGTGTGTACGAGGACCTGTGTTTCCTTAAATGACTCATGTTCTCTCGTGGTTTTATATTGAAATACAAATATGCGTGTTCTCTTCTGTTAAGTTATGATGACGTTATTTTAATTTGACATGTCCTCTCACGGTGTGTGTCGTGAAAAGGACGTAGCAATAACAACATTTACGTCTACGCTGTAACACCTAACGTAAGTTAGGTGATTTAACGCAGCGCATGGACAATTCATATGCAAATATTGCCATCTTCCTTTAAGTGGGTAGTTTTAATTTAACCACAATTTCGCGAGTGTCACCAGCTTGGTCGACTAGTATCACCAGCTTGGTCGACTGGTGAGCGAATCTGCTTGCGAGCGGAAAGACCCGGGTTCGAATCCCGCTGCCGACATGGTTGACGCGGCTAGAAATACGGCATGGGACTTGGGTAAAACAACCGAATAATTATCGAAGTAATTATTCGACCCAAGAATGGGCCCCAAGGTTCGTTCCTATAGCCTCATTCTATTCTAGTGTCTCTTTCATCATGAAGTTCTCTGGTTGCAGGGCAGCGACCTGAAGGACGGGGTCGTGCAGAACGACAGCAAGTTAAACGCTGCATCGGACGATGTGAACATCAAAGCAGACCAGGATTCACGCGTGTCTTCTGTGACGGGTGGCGTCGAGAGAACTTATTTCTTGGTGCGGGCTTCCGTCAAGACCTCCAAATACGTACTGTCGTTGCGACACGCTTCTCAGACTCTGCACTTCGAAATACTCCAAAACGTGAGCCTTTTGCTTTACTTAGTCAAGCATGAGCTCGTATGACTTTTGTTTGAACGATCAAGTTGGGAGGCGCATTCGAATAAATTGAGAGAAAGTGCTCATTATAAACAATGATAGTGTTATACAGATTAAATAACTGCAATAGAACCTCATGATTCTGCTGTACAACTAGAATGCATCACTGTATAAGGTGTGACGAAGGCTCCATCTAGTCTTTTATACACATCCTCCATGCAACTATTCTATCTGGCTTACACAAACTCCTACTGTGCTCTTAAATTGGTGGAATCTGTACCTGAAATTCCTTTTCTAACACCTACTTCTAAACTAGATTACATATCCATGCACTGCTTGGTTATTGAACAAGAATATATTATTCCAGGAAAACCAGGAGTTTTACATCGACAGCGGCCCCTTGTTCTCGTGCCTGGAGAGCCTTGTGGACCACTACACGCGCTTTGAAGACGGCTTGCCAGCTCTCCTCACTCACCCTGTCTCTCCCTGCAACTCATCAGTCGTGAGTCGCTCACGCAGAGACATCTCACACAAATCCACACATTGTCTTGTCACGTTATGCACGTTATCTTGTCACGTAACAGAATAGAATAGAATAGAATGAGGCTATAGGAACAAACCTTCTGGCCCATTCTTGGGTCGGATAAATACTTCGATAATTATTCGGTTATTTTACCCAAGTCGCATGCCGTATTTCTAGCCGCGTCAACCATGTCGGCAGCGGGATTCGAACCCGGGTCTTTCCGCTCGCAAGCAGATTCGCTCACCAGTCGACCAAGCTGGTGATGCTAACAGGTTGAGTTGGTATTGCAGCATATCATCGCGCCTTAGCGTTCTTCGGTAGGACATATATAGGATTTACGGACTATTTTGTCTGTATCAGCATAATGATACTTCTTTGTGACAGCATGATGACTCACTTGTCTCTGTCAGCATAATGACGCTTGTGTCTGTCAGCATAATGACACACTTTTCTGGGTCAACATAATGACACACTTTTCTGGGTCAACATAATGACACACTTTTCTGGGTCAACATAATGACACACTTGATTGTGACAACACAATGACACACATGTCTGTGTCAGGAAGCTGACGCTGGTACCGTGTCGTCAATGGACAGCAGGCAGTGGGCCTCGTCAGGCACCCGTCGGCTGCTGACGTCAGAGTGGGGCGAGCTGACACGCGATGCTGACGCTAGCAGAGAAGATCTCAGCTCTTCAGACCTGCCTGGTACACACCTCTGTAACTGGTGCTGTCAGCGTGCTTGCAGCTCACTGTGTCATGCAGCTCACTGTGTCGTGCAGCTCGCTGTGTCATGCAGCTCACTGTGTCGTGCAGCTCACTGTGTCATGCAGCTCACTGTGTCATGCAGCTCACTGTGTCATGCAGCTCGCTGTGTCATGCAGCTCGCTGTGTCATGCAGCTCGCTGTGTCATGCAGCTCGCTGTGTCATGCAGCTCACTGTGTCATGTAGAATATGGCAACAGGAACGAGCCCAGTGGTTTATTCTTAGGTTGTTGCTCGAGTCGCATACCTGTATATCGGAATAAAGTTAATCTATTTTTATAGTTTTTGCTACGATCGTCCTCAGTGTGTGATTGCATTGCCATACGATTCTTACTCGTTCATTTTGATGTGTTCTTTTATTATAGTAGTGAATGTTTGTTGTATGAAGTGTGTTTTGATATTGTATTCTATTACAGTACTGAATGTTTGATTTATGAAGTTTGTTTTAATTTAGGCTTGCACACCAGTGATACACACAGTTGATTTCACATTTGCCCTTTCTAAGTAATCCTTATTAAGACTGGTAGGATTTTTTCAATTATTTCTAAAGCTAAGAGTATTTTTCATCGCCATGATCTCACCCATGCATTCATAAAATCGCTTTACGTCTAATAAATGAGATACCATCACACAAACAGATAACTGTAGCTCACTGTATCAATTAAAATCGTGGGATTATTCAGCATTAATTTTTTACGTATGTGATATTGTATTTAAATTTTAAATTATTAGACCCTCTGTTATATATTTTCACCATATTTCATCCTTATACTGATGACGAAATTGATATCAAGAAGTTTACTTCCACGAAGGAATAAAGCGTCGGTGGTTGGTTGGGCGACAAAATGAGCTCGCATTTCTAAGTTTAATGAATGCTGAATAGAGTGAGAAAAATAATGCGTTTACCAAACAAAAAAAACCGAAATGTTCGAAAATAAAAACACATTTATCCTTCTCTAGTCTTTTAGGCTTTTATTATACGTACCTAATGCACCAGATCAATTTGTCTCGCTCTGTACAAACGTCCTGCTGCAGGTAACACGTAGTGATATTCACACATAAACGTTAAGATAACATACAATAAAGCACAGGTTTGATCTGGGTGAGCACCAGAGCTTTGGGTGTTGCATGAAAGATCTGACTTCTTATCACTCCCTCCGGTCTGCCACCGCCCACCCTCCTCACCCCATATACATGGGGCATAAACAGAAGTAGATCTATGTTGTTTGAACGGTAAATTATGTTATTGCTCTTGATTTGTGTACTGTAAATGAAAAGAATTGTTTCTCTTCTTTCAGATCGTCAACATGCAGACTCCATGTCAAAAACTTTCGAAGTGAGTTATATCTCTCTGGCACTGGTGTGTCGTTGCTGTGTCGTCTGTTTGATTTAGCTAGATCTAATATACAGGGTGTCTCAAAAAAGTGTGCTCACCCTTTAACCGTTGCTAACATGCGTTATCCCTTGGTGTGTGTTATCAGCGTTGTCCGGACAATAATGGTCATCAATTCGAACATTTGCGAACATGATTCTTTAATCACATTTGTCTTCTGTATTCGAAGCTATTCTACTTCACTGTATGTTTAAAAATAAAGGATCTCTCGTCATTCGAAGTGTCAGTACATTTTTTTGAGACACCCTGTATAATAGGTCACTGCATGAGTGCAAATTATTTGACAGAGCAAGCTACTGTTCAAGTATTCACTATTAAGATCATAGGGTCTGGTATGTTGAGCATCTCACGAAACGCCTTCGTGTCACGAGATCACAAGTTATTTAAATATTTAAAAATGCGGCTTGTCTTCTTATTTCATAGCTTTCAGTTCCCTATACAGGGTGTTTCAGAATTAAGGCAACGAACTTTTTGGTAGGTTTATGAAAATTCAAATGTGCGATTTTGATTTTAGGGGTTGAAACCCAAAGGTGAATAATAAGCAAACGATACAGTGTTGCATTTATTCGATGTGACCACCCTTAATTCGAACTACAGCTCTAATTTTATTTATAAATGCATCGCAAGCGGCACTTATCTGTTCTTGTGGAATTGCTTCCCATTCCCTTTGCAGTTTTGCTTTGAGGGACGTGTGCGTAATGCACGCGTTATTTGTGCGCTTGCGTACTTTGCTATTTCCCAGTCTTGGAAATACTCGCTCTGTGCAGTGTTGTGACGGTGTTATATCTTGCATTTTATTCTGACATAGATTTTAACTTTTCTTCATAAATAAACTATCCCGTGTTAAATGAACTACAACGTAAATTCTATGAAAAGCCTTTGTTTTTTTAATGTCACTCAACTAAGGAAAATATTACTATGGAAGCAGAGGCGGAAACACTGCCAGTTCTCCCACTAGTACGCCTTTTGGCAGTTTTATGGCTTGCATCCTCGTGAGGCCTTCATTTCACTGGGCTGTGTAATACGGCTTAGTTAGGTGAAGGTGTGACCAGCCGCAAGAGAAATGTACCGTTCTGAGTTCACTTTGACCCCACAAGGCACAAAAACAAGCGGAGATCTTCCTGTGGCTGTCACAGCTGCCCAAACCATGACTGACTGCGCATTTTGAAGTCTCTTAACAATTCTACCCTCGACTGAACTTGAGGAACTCCAAACTCGGTCGTTCTGATGGTTCATAACTTGCTGAACGTCAACAAAATTTTTCATCTGTGAATACCAAGTTTTGGGCGTGCTTTGATCTCATTCAGGATGTGACGACTTCTTTCAGCCCTCATTCTCTCATGATGTTCAGTAAGCTCATGACGTTTCATCATTTTGGAAGGTTTCTTTCCCAGATCCTTCAACACTCTATACATTGAAGTTTTACTAACACAGGCTTCTGCAGCCAGTTTTCGATGGGATCGACGTGGTTTCGGCGCAATTTCTTCCGCGTGTTTTTGATAAGTTTTTTGGTCCGAACACTTCGCTTCCGGCCTCAACCTGGTTTATCAGAGGTTGTATCAGTCTCCTTAAACTTTTTAACAATTTTCCAAACAGTTGAACGGTTCATTTTTAATTTTTTTTGCAATTGATACCTTACTTTAGCCTTCTCTGTGGAGCTTGATAACGATATTTCGATCCATAGCCATGATATAAAGTATGAATTTAAAATTCAGACACTTGAAATGGAAAGATTATCTTCCTACCTTCAAAATAATATAAGATTTAAATAACCAAACATTGATTTTAAATAATTTATTTAATATGCAAAACTGGTTTCCGTAATTCTAAAACACCCTCTATTGAATGTGAAGGTGGAGTACGCTAAGCTTGGCACTCTGATTGTCTTGAAAAAGTTTGGATCAGAGTAGAATAAGGCAATAGGAACGAGCCGTTTGGCCCATTCTTGGGTTGATACCCAAGTCCCATGATCATATTTAGAATTTTTTAAGATTCGTTGAACTCCTATTTTTTTAGGAGGAGTTGAACGCTGTTTAGTTCTCTTGCTAAGTTTTTACACTACGGGTACCTTTTTTCTTGTATTAATTTCCTCTTTTTCCAGGTAGGTTTGTTTATACTGATTTGTCATTTTAATTTAATCTTGCTTAAATAATACTGAAGTTTGAGCTGTAGACTCAAGTTCTCTTGTTGAACTCGTTATCTGTGTAGCAACTGTGCCTGGACGGGTCGTTAAGCAGCGCTCGTCGCTCCAGCACAGAAGTGACAACCCTGCAGGGCAACAAGACCTCTGAGGTTTGCGGCAGGATCGACCCTGCAAGTCTGAGTCTAGGGCGCACGCTAGGGGCCGGCGAGTTCGGTTCTGTCCTCAATGGCGTGTGGATCAGCCCTGCCGGTGACCAGGTGTGTGAACTGTTCATCTGAAGGATTTATTTAGAAGCAGTGCGGTAATCTATCATAGACTTAATTTGTTCTTGCTAAAGTAATCCATTTCACAGCAACATCTTTATCAACCAGTAGTGTAATTCAGTCATATTGAGTTTTAAATTTCAGTCATATTGAGTTTGTTTGGTCCTGCTAAAGTGATTATTCTAATGTGAAATTTCTTCACAACTCAGCTCGAGAATAATATAGACAATCGGGCATTCCATGATCGGATTTTTAATCTTTGAGTTGAATGAGATTAACATAATCTCAGAGTTTAATAATTAACAATAGGTTCGTTTTTTTATCTCGAAGTTGAAGGATTAAGCATAAGATCGAGATATACCTGTACATGTTAGATGAAAATTAAGTGGCCTCGATCTGGCATAAACCAGATGAGCGAGTATTTTTTGAGCAGTAAAGTGCGTTAAACTTATACTTCACTACCCTGTAAGCTGAAAATGTATTACATAATCCATGGTTTATCCCGCTTGACTTGATCATAATTTTCGTGACTGTTCTTAGTGCTGTGAACTTATTACTTAAGGCTTAATCCTTTCCCTACGCATGAATGAAATCCTCATTCATGAAAACAGAGTTACAGGAACTCCTGAATGAGAGGCTCATTCATAGATTCTATCAAGTTTCACATAAAGCCCGTTCTACTTTGAGATGATTTTTTCGTTCTAATAGACAGTTTTATCATTAAACTTGTGATTTCTTGCAACTTTGAATAATTAAGCACCAATGTTTTTTCTCTTCAGTCCCTCCCAGCATGTCTAAGCGAACGTATCGCGCAGCTGATCTCTCTAGAATAGAATAGAATGAGGCTATAGGAACGAACCTTCTGGCCCATTCTTGGGTCCGATAATTACTTCGATAATTATTCGGTTGTTTACCCAAGTCCCATGCCGTATTTCTAGCCGCGTCAACCATGTCGGCAGCGGGATTCGAACCCGGGTCTTTCCGCTCGCAAGCAGATTCGCTCACCAGTCGACCAAGCTGGTGGTGCAATGTCTAGTGAAGACATTGAAGCAATATTGTTTGATGATGAGCTTGAAGGTGAAGTTGATTCTACCAATGAAAGTAATGATGGTAATAATGTTGATAATACGGCTTGGAATGATTTCAATGAGTCAGACTCGGAAGAAAATCCGCCATGCCCAAAGAGAAGCCGCAATTTGGATTGGAAGCCCTTAGAAAATAATGAGGGAAGAGCGCGAGATTTGAAAGATTTTGATGGTAAAAATTAAGCTTTTTTTCAGGGGATCCTCATTCATTGTTTGAATTTTTTAGTGAACTTTTTCCCGATAATATTTTCGAGCATATGGTCACAGAGACGAATAAAAAAGCCAACCACTTCATTTCTTCGAATACTCTAAAACCAAGTTCTAGGGATAAACAGTGGTATGCCACAACTACTGAAGAAATAAAGGTATGGATGTTAGTATCGATGGGAGAATAATTCATAAACCAAAATTCCTTCATTATTGGTCAACTGATGAGTTTATTAGTACTCAATTTTTTTCAAAATTGATGAAAATGGATAGATTATGCAACATTTCATGTTTCTGGAGCTTTTGTGACATCACAACACAAAGTAAATCTCGCCTTGGGAAAATTGATCTTTTTATCAAGCTTCTGAATGATACTCTAACACATAAGTATAGGCCTTCCTCCAAACTTAGCCTTGACGAATCACTCCTCTTATGGAAAGGGAGACTTATTTTCCGACAATTTATAAAAAAATAAAAGGTCTAGATTTGGAATTAAAATCTTAAAATTAGTGGAAATACGCTTAATTTGTTACAAATTGAAAAAATATTTCGAAAGTAATTATAAAAAACAAATATTATGGTGTCACTAATGTATTTTTTAAAAACAATTCTATTTTGAAGCTAAAATATTTTGTTATTGAGCATTGTTAGAATATTGATGTTTTTTTCGCTCGTTCCTGGCCTTCATAGAGCTCCGCAGCGAAAGAGTTAAGATGTCATTTTCGTGTTGAGCATTAGAATAGAATAGAATAGAATGAGGCTATAGGAACGAACCTTCTGGCCCATTCTTGGGTCGGATAATTACTTCGATAATTATTCGGTTGTTTTACCCAAGTCCCATGCCGTATTTCTAGCCGCGTCAACCATGTCGGCAGCGGGATTCGAACCCGGGTCTTCCCGCTCGCAAGCAGATTCGCTCATCAATCGACCAAGCTGGTCGTTGCATTTCCCTCATCACTATTTTGAATATAGCACTGTCGCATCAGCAGGCAATGCTATTCTTACCAAAGGTTCCTGATTATTTGTACAGAGTTATCTTCTAAGTTTTGGCACTGCTGTTTTTAAAGTGTTCGACTCATGCTCGTAGGCTTTACATCTGCAGATTTTAAAATGTCTGACATGTTCTTAGGCTTTATACCCACTGATTTTAACGTATTTTGCTCATGTTCGTAAGTTATGTGGCCGCTGATTTTAGTGCTTGACACATGTTCGTAAGTTATGTGGCCGCTGATTTTAGTGCTTGACAC
>VCRD01000887.1:38612-75300 GCA_006783055.1 Trinorchestia longiramus
CTGCAGTGACTGACTTCTGCAGTGACTGACTCCTGCAGTGACGGCCGCTATTCAGGACTGTTCGGGGGATTTTGTGCTGTGTCCAAAATAAGCAGGATATTAAGACTAACATTGTAATCCATGTTAATATTGATATTGTAACCTATGGTAATGTTAATATTTTAACCCATGTTTATGTTAATATTGTATCTCACCTAAATTCAAATTATAAATTAAATATTCGTATTGCATTCATTTATGTGCGAGGAGAAAGCGCTGGAATAGAGCGCTGCTAATTGTTGTCAAAAAAGAACTAAGCTCAAGCTTCTATTCATTTCCATTGTAGTTCGATTCATTTTCATTGTGATTCCATTCATTTTCATTGTGATTCCATTCATTTTCATTGTGGTTCCATTCATTTTCATTGTGCTTTCATTCATTTTCATTGTGCTTTCATTCATTTTCATTGTGCTTTCATTCATTTTCATTGTGCTTTCATTCATTTTCATTGTGGTTCCATTCATTTTCATTGTGGTTCCATTCATTTTCATTGTGGTTCCATTCATTTTCATTATGGTTCCATTCATTGACGTTGGAATAGCAGTTGTCTGTGGTGCCGGAAGCTGTGCACCACAACGAGCAGTGAAGGCGTGACACGTCGCAGCTGTGGTAGCACGGCGTATCCCAGATACGCTCTGCGTCGCCCCAGTGAAAGTCTCACAGGAGTCTGTGCCGTGACACGCCTGCTCGCTCCTTCTTAACTACGTACTCTTAATGACTTCTTTACTTCGTGGAGGTTTGGTGACGCTAAGACATAGTGCGCTACATCGCATGAGGAGTTTTGTACTCGGGTTATGGCAGTGCGCGTGTTCCTGTGTGTCGTGCTGTGCAGTTACGAAAACCGGCTTCACGCATCCCACTCAAATATATCTTAGTATATTTCATGTGCTGTAAACTATACGGAAATAAAATTAATTCTGTTTGATGCACATGAACGTGTTATATATTTTTGGCTAGAAATGTTGCTTGTGTAAGAGAAATTCCATTGTATGCGTTCTAGCAGCGTAGAGTTACAGGTCAGTACGCCTTCTTGTGTTATTAGGCAAAGGCGATAATTAAGTACGCTTTTGATCTCCGTCGATGCGGAAACGGATCAAACCCTCTACCCTCTTCTCATCCCCGTTCTGCTGCGCGTTTCCGTTATTTTTATCTGCAGCGTGGCGATAAATGGAACGCGGTTTCCTCTGATCTACAATACGATATTAGGTCTCTCCCTCTCTTGTTCAGATGAGAGCGTCCCGTCGTCCCACCATTTCTTGTTCTACAATTTTACCGAGAGAGGTGTCTTGAGAACCTCGACCCTGGTCTTTTATTCAACACTTTAAGTTACTCTGTGATAAGTTGAAAGCTTTGCGAGTAGAGCCTGGAAAGATGATGTGTAAGTATGGATGGTGAAAATTTAACTTGTTTTTCAATCTAGAGGATGTTCCGTTTGATGTTTGGGGCTGCGGTAGATGCAGACCAGAGTCTGCACGATGATTGACGAGTACTGACAGTAGCAAACCTGTAGATACCTGCAGTTAGTTTAACATTCACTGGTACTAGGTTTTGTATTTACTATTGTCTACTGATAATATCATAGATACCTGCAGCTACTTTCACATTCACTGGTACTAGGTTTTGTATTTACTCTTGTCTACTGATAGTATCATAGATACCTGCAGCTAGTTTGACATTCACTGGTACTAGGTTTTGTATTTACTATTGTGTACTGATAGCATCATAGATACCTGCAGCTAGTTAGACATTAACTGGTGTTAGATTTTGTATCTACTTTTACAGTACCTCTCTTGTGAGAGACACTTACCAGTCGTGGAACCAACTTATGCATGTCACTTTGTTATTTTAGTCTAATTTTGTTCTTTCTCGCTTGAAGGTTTTAAAATTTTCCTTAACTGAATAAATTAAGTCAATTGAACGAAGCATTTGTTATTCTGCAATGGCCTGTTGATTTGAAGGGTGTTCTTCGTTTGTCAAGTTTTGAACATTAATACTGATGTGTCGTGTTAGAACAGCGGTCAAAGATATATTTGTGAGTGTGATGATTCAGAGTTTGATGCATAACTCGAGGGTAGGAAAAATTGAAGTTTTAATGTTCAATAATGTTCATATTTTATTGATTCACAAAAAATTATTAGTGCTCTCCAATTAGGGTAGTGGGGCATGTTTTTTTCGAAATGTGTGAAAATGAGGCACTGAATAGCCATATGTATTTGTTCAATGCATATTACTATTAAACGTAGTATACGTACTACGCACTTTGTCATACGCTCAAGCAATTAACGTACACAACAAAACGTTTAAGTAATTTCAACTAATTAATGAAACGAATACCCTGCCGCTGATATTCGTGTGTGTCCATGACGCAGCTGGCCGTGTCCTGGACACTGGCCGTGCGCCTGCCCTCGCCTGTCTATCTCTCTCTTCTGTTTCTGGACGGTGACTTCCTCCTGCAATTTTCTTGCACGACTTTACCCGATACGCGTTCACCCATGAGTGTTTCTCACGGAAACCTACCGAAGTTTATGATATATAGTGTTGTGTATGATTCCTTCGGGGGTTGAATCGTCAAGAAAATTTATTTTCAAAATGAGATTTGTTGGAGTGTTTCTTATGTCAGCTTCTCATAATAGTAAGGAAAATGCTTATACCTATAACAACACTATTACGTTTTTTGTAGATCGAGAGCAGTTCTAGTGATGTGTCATACCTTCCCTCAACACCAGCACTAGTAACATTTTCACCAGCATCACACCATGAAGTGAAGAGATTTACCAGTGTGTAAATAAACGGTGCGTGAGGTGCTATCAACCCACGGAAACGAAACAGGAGAGAGAAAAGGGCGGAAAATTAGGGCATTGCGTAAGACATTAATACATTGGATCCGATAGATGTCAACGTCCAGAATGTAGTACTCAAGGAGGTCCGCTAGATTCCTTGATGGAACAACTGAGTTATGTTCAATAGGATTGCAGTGAAGACTTTTGTCATTCCCTTCATTATCGTGGTGTGCGATTTACAGAAAGTATGTGACCACTCAGAAGCGCCTGCATTTTTAGTATGTGCTACTACTCCTGAAAGTTGATATTGGTTTACATAGCATTTATGCATGTCGAAAAATCAGTAATTCTAATCATGGTATAAAAAATTGTTTTCAGCTAATTTGTCTTTGTTTCTGTTGTTGGCCACGTTTTAGTGAAATTATCGACACAATTTCACCATTGTTTTTTGTTCATTCATTCGTATGCTCTGTTCATTTATTGCGCAACAGAACCTTGAGTTGTGTGGTTCACAACCGGATTACCAAAGAAATAATTTCGCACACAAACTGCCTAAATTCACTTTTGCGAGCATACGTAATGTAGCACAGGCTTTATACTAACTATAGTATAAAGGAAAGGATAATTTTAATAATCACACGCTAGTTCAAGGTACATGTAGTAACAATGACTCCATGGCAAATGGAAGAAATGTACCGTACTTCCATTTGATGTATTTAATTACAAAGGCGTTTCAAGCATCATAAGTCGTTAAATTTCATTGTGTGACGTCATTAATGCGTACTGATAGAATGTAAACCTATCGAAGTCTAGGATTCGTATCATTGAAACTCATACTTCGATCCAAAATCGGTTTGATATAAGCCAGGATTGTAGATGGATATAGCTGTAGTACAAGTAAGAGTGAGAGCAGCGTCAGCAGCATGAATATAGCACTGAATGCAGCTGTAGCTGCAGTAATAATAGTTATATCAGCGGCTGAAGCAAGCAATGAAAAACTCGGACCGGCTATTCTGTGTAGTAGCTGAGCAGTACCGGAAACAATGAAGAGCTGTTGTAAAACACACTGACTGTCCCAGCAGCTGCAGCAGTAATAGCAACTGAAGCTGTAACCATAGGAGAATAAGCAATTGCTGTTCTAGCAGCAGCAGCAGCAGCAGGAGAGAACACGCCGTGCTCAGCACCCACACACTCGTGCTCTCCAGCACGCGCTACTAGCTGCCGCCCAGCCTCCCAGACTTTCCCTCGCCTCCTGTTGCTGCGATAATAAATTCATCTTCTTCTCCTTCTTCCTCCTTCAAAAGAGCCTAAACAATATAACCTCTCTTATGAAGGGGACAATTCATTTTTAGTTCGCTGTGGTAGGCTACAATCACCCAAATAAGCGTGAAATTCGTACATAGGCTCTATCAGTCATGCTTCTATGTTTCTTCAATGATTCTAATATTTAATTCTTCATCTTGCCACCAAATATAATGTAAATGTGAGTTTCAGAGTAATGTAAGCTGAGAACATTATATCAAAAGTAACCAGTATTTTCTTACCCATTCGGACTAATTTTCTAATCTCTCAACCTAACGGAATTATTCTAGTTCAATACGTATTAAATTCTCAAAAAATTCTTAGTCATTTTACTGAAAGTAATATCCAGCTATAAAGACTAAGATGTATAATAGTATACTAAAGTAAAAATAATAGCCTTGTTGGACTGTTATTAAATGTTATGCGAATTTTTCGACGATCAAATAATCGTTATCAAAACTTCTACCGACTGACCACATTTTTAAACATTGTTCAGTACACATTGTCGTAAGTAGTCTGTGTCAATAAACTCTTATTGACCAGTGGGTTCGAGTGTACTAATGTTGGCATCGGAATTCTATGTCGTGAAGCATCTCTGGAGCGACTCACCAAATTAAAATCTTCATGAGTTGCTAATGATTGCTACTCTGTTTCAGTTCGTGGAGGATTACGAGCCGACGAAGGCTGACAGCTACCGCAAGAAGGTGGTGCTGGACGGTGAGGAGGTGCAGATCGACATCCTGGACACGGCTGGACAGGAGGACTACGCTGCTATCAGGGACAACTATTTCAGGTGCTGCACGCAGTCTGCTGCTGGTGCCTAGTTTGTTGATATAATCAGCCCTTGTAGTGGTGACATTTATTCTCGTGTCTCATTTATCTCGTGGCTCATGGACCTCGTGTCTCATTGACCCGTAGCAACTTATTTTTTTGATATCTGTTTATGTAGCCAAAATATTTATCGAACACACTGGTCATTATTCCGTATTAGAACGTGAATGATGTATGTTGAAAAATGACTGTATTGTAACATACGTGTTGGTATGTTTTTCTGTCTGTCTCTGACTACACAGTCCATACGGAATTTCCATGACTTGTGTCGCTGATTCTGTTATTCTTTCTTCAGATCAGGGGAGGGCTTCCTGTGCGTGTTCTCCATAACTGAAGACGACTCCTTCCAAGCATCGCAGGAGTTCCGGTGAGCTCTCCAGCCACACAACTAGTGTAAAACTAACATAAATTTTCAATAGACTATTTAATTTTTTTGTTTGTGAACTGCCAGATTTTATGGAACGTGTCAAAGAGGGAGCGGTTTGTGTGTGTTCGTAGTGCCTCTCACACTAGATGGTGTGGCATGGTCTGCGTGAAATAATGGGTTTTAGAGATGCAGTAAAGTATTATTGATCGTCAAGCTCAGCGTGCTGGTCTGTGTGTATTCCAAGGTGTTATTCCACCACGTGTTTATTCTTGTACTTCTCTCTTAGCGGCTTAATTATATTGTCATGTTCGTGAGAGCATGCTTTAATACTCATTTTTTGAACCATCCATTAACATGTGCAAAAGCATCTCATATGTAAATAAGCATCTCATATGTGGATAAGCATGCTAATGAATCAAAGTGGTTACAAGCGTGAAACTGGCAGACTAAGATATAATCAGCTATCATGATAGAAACGAATTTTCATTTTCTGTCTGTATAAATTATGTATGAGTTTTTGCCAGCTATCTTGATGGAAGGTTTATGTTCAAACTGCAATCAAAATCGGCATTTTTCAGGTGTTCCAAATGTGAATAGTTTTGCACTAACGCAATCGGTATTGGTCAGTAACTAAGTCTTGAACCCAAACATAGCATTTTTCAGCATACATACTCCACTAGGAGACACACGACTGAGTTTCAGTGATACTCTAGTCATAGATTATGAACTCTATTACGCGCTGCTAACGCTGTTTTCCACTGAAACGAAAGTCATCAAGTCTGATGGGCGCAACTGACTCGATCGCTACCAGTCACCCAACACTCAGTGAAATGTAAAAAAAAATCTTATTCTTGTATTTGTTACTTTCTTGTGAGAATTTAGGTCCCGTATCGTGTGAAAACGCGACAATTTCTTTGAGACAGACAGACAGACAGACAGACTGACAAGTTAATATTGCAGTTATAATTTGTGTTTGGCGTTAAACCTGTACGACCAATTGATATTACGTCACACATTTCAGTGAGCAAATACTGCGTGTGAAAAATGACGAGCATATCCCGTTGCTCCTCGTGGGCAACAAGGCTGATCTGAGCTCGACGAGACGGAGGGTATCAGTGGAGGCTGCACAGGCTCGGGCTGAGCAGTGGGGAGTGCCTTACGTCGAGACTTCTGCCAAGACCAGGGAGAATGTCGATAAGGTACGCATCTTGCTTTCTAAGTTATGTATTTAATGGTATATTCTCCTCGTATCTTCTTGGCGTAGCTCAAAGTTCTTAATTAGTTTCATCGTCAGTGGAAAACATTTCAGTGTACCATTTTCTCTATGGGTCAGATCGCTCTCCTGCTTCTTAGTCGTGTTTGTCACCCAACTCAACTCTAGGATTCAGCAGTGGATAGAATGTTGATAATGCTCCTCGTAGGAGTATGAGTGCTATATGCACTTTAATTTAAAGTGCAAATACCATTCTGGGGTGATTGTTTTTTTTTCTGGCTAAAATTCAATGAAAAAAAGAGAGAGTTGGATGTAGTAGTATCTGATTGAATGGTTGTGCAAAATTATGGGGTGTCGCTTTTCACATGAATCTCGCATCGAAAATATTGACGGATCTCTGAACAAAAACCGTACTCAGTATTTTCTTCGTTCATAGAGATCTTTCAGTATTCATTTAGATGGCAAGTAACAATATAATTGCACCCACACACAGACTTACTCTCCGACCATATCTCGCCATGAGCGTTGATAGCATGACTTGCTATGTATTGCATCGGTATGAGTTTTCTATAATGATCACTCCATAATTATCACATAATTTATTCATTTCTACTCAAGTTTTGTTCTTTTATGCACTGAAGAGACGAATAACGGCTGGATTATATTTCCGTGGTTCGTTATCTAACAAGGCGCAGTTTTATTTTCTGCAGTGAAACTAATTAGCTAATAAATAATTCCCTTATTTTAAGCATGTTTTTCTGTTTTAAATGAACGTGGGCGACAACTGGTCACCTAAACTTGCACAAAAGTGATGCATCCTTTCGTTAAGTTGTGTGCACAATTTCTTGATGGGAAATTAGAGTGGGTGCCTTTCTGTCTTCTGGATTTAATTTACACTCGTGATGTGAGCTCGTCTTGCTCACTATCTCGTGTCTTCATGTTCATGGTGAGTTGAGTTAAGCGCTAGACTCCTCCTCTCTCTTCATAGATGAGTCATGAGGACATTAGTTCATTGTACGTGGCAGCAGCAACCTCATCGTTTAAATTTTCTTCTCGAGTTTCATTCAAATTTATTCCTTTAATTAGTTATTCGTGATGTTTTTTAGCTTCAGAAAGAAATAACTTTTTCTGATCAGTTCGTTATAATAATTTAATATTGAAACGTATTCTACCCATTAATGCTAACTTCCCTTATCCTTTTACTAAAATTTTTGTAGCCGATTTCTCCAGTGCGCACAATTTTTTCTGCTAGTGTCTGTCTATGTGAATGGTGTTACTTTTACTCAGCTGATTCTGTACATCATGTTCTTATTCGTGTACATATTTGTGTGGAAGTGTATCGTTTGTGGTATATTTTGTAAGTTTGACTTCATCGTTGCGTTGTCGTGACGTCACTCACTCTAAGCCGTCACTTCTCGACTCAAAATCAAGCTCATATGTGCTTGCTGCTCATGTGCAAAACTGGCTGTTTTGTTTCTTGTTTTTGTCAAGTTTGAACATAATAATTTTTTGTTGCTGTGCCTTGAACCCTTTGAGCTTAGGAGTGATGTTTCTGTTCTCTAGTCCTTATTTAAGGAGCTACTGTTGGTAGGAGCTGTTGTAGATGCGTTTGGGAGCGACGATGATTGCTTACCTCTCCCATTTCTTGAAATGTCGCTCCCTTTGTTTTTATCATTGTCTTTTATTGTGAAGAATTTTTAGTCTTCGTGTGTGTGATGATGCTTTTTTATCATTTTTCTCCGTTGTTCTGTTCATTCTTGTTTTTGTAATTCTGCATGAAGGGTGACGTACAGTAAATTAGCTGTCCTAGCACAGATTCAGTTCACAGAGGCGCACAGATAGAATCTTTTGTTCATGAGTACATTGGCTCATTGGACCAGCTCTCATTTTTACTATTTAATTATGTAACGGAACGTTTCACTCATGTATTGCAGTAGTGTAATGTAATGTACGGTAGTACGGAAAAAATTTTAAGCTATGGTCATTCCTCAAGTTATCTAATTTTCTGGTCTTGCATTCTCAATTTTTGTTAGCTTGTTTTGTTAAATATTTTTTCATTCATCGAGCGAGTAGAATTATGTTCACACAGAGGACTTCTTTATTCCAGTATAAACCGCGTTGTTTCCATTTCATATTTCTGCTTGTAGGAGTTCACTTGAGGCCTTAGTATTATTCACGAAACCAGAACTTGTTCAACACTCGTGGAAGTGTTACTGAGTACGAGCATGGACTTGCTCCTATGCCTCAATACACTACTGCTTGTGGTCATTGGCGTCATAGTCAAGCAGTGCTCACTGCTTTATTATGGTAATGGAACTAGGTCCGGAATTAAGTCTCAGCAAATTTGCCCTTTAACCTCCCTGTTTACGCAACTGTAAAAACCGAGTATCTTCTCAGTTTATATATCTCTTCATCCATCCATTCATTTGAGGTCTCTATTTCAGCCTTTGACACACGTTGCCCATTGAGAAAATTGAGAATGCCCTGTAAGGACCAGTAGATTGCGTGCAACTTGGATGCGCACACTTGGAGCGTCTAAATCAGTAATTTTTTCTATTTGAATGTTGCGTGTCTGCATAGCTAAGCTACCACGCAGCCTCCCATCACTCCATGCCAGTCTTCCTCCCGCTCTCACTTTTTGGAGGATTCTAACTTCTTATTAATTTCTCAGCCCTCCAGTTTTTTAATTTGGAATTCCTCTGTATATTTAAACTGGAACCCTTTTTGGTTGATCATCTTTTATACTTATACTTAACCTGTTAAGTGTCACTGATGTCATATGTCATCTGCCATTTAATCCTTTTTATACATTTTAACCTTTGCTTCAATATAAATTAATTAAAAAGATAATGAATAACAAACAAAAAATGCTGTAAAGAGCTAAAGAAAGTCAGTTTAACAATTTGATAAATTTCGTTAAAAAATGTGACGATTTGCTAGATGCAACAGCTCCGACGGGTGGCGCTTAACAGGTTTAACGATAATATATAACTTACTATTTTATTTTAATTCTATTACCCATAGAATAGATCTTAATCCATTTTGTAGTTTTTTATCTTTCAGAGTCTACAATGTTAATGACTGTTTGTTTTGAAAAGTTTATTTTTTCTTATAATGGATCTCACTTTCTTTTGTTATTGTTTTAGGAGTACAATTTTTTCGCTTTTTATCATTCATAAAAAATTTTGAAGAGCAAAACGTAGAATTGTACTATCACGAATTGCCGACACATTCATGATACTCACGTCTCGGCTTCAATGTGATAGTTATTGTAATCAGCGTGGTAGACTCGATTGCATTCAACCCACAATTTATTCTCCTATTGATGTTAGTAGAGTGCATAGCGATAAATTCCGAGCTAATCATCGCAATGTTTCTTCCTTCCATGCATCACGGTGCCTCTTCCTCTTTTTCTTCGCTTTCATTCGTCTCCACTTATTCTTTCGCGAGCAATGCTTGTGTTTTTCTGAGATCCTCATCACTTTCCTGGGTTCTACTTTCACTGCTTCTTTTTATGACTGTTATTTGTTGTTTCTTCTTGACTACACGTTTATTCTCTTCTCGGTCTCACTTGCTATGTCCTGTACATATCCTCTTCGGTTCGATTTGCTATGCCTTGTATCTCTCTTCTGTTCCATTTGCTGTGCGTTGTACTTTGCGGTCCCACTTGCTATGCCCTGTACCTCTGGGTTGCGTTTGCTGTGCCCTGTGTACCTCTCCTCACTGCTGTCGGTGTCACTATCAGGTTTTCTTTGACCTCATGCGTGAGATCCGGGCCCGCAAGCTTGAGGCATCGAAGAGCGCAAACGGCAAGATCAAAGATCCGGCGAAGAGGAAAAAGATAAAGTGCACCATACTTTAGGTGGTGCACCACACTGCGCTCTGCACCTCAGGTAGCTACACTACTGTGTGCTCACGTGCACATTACACTGCATGGAATGCTGCCCGTGCTCGTGCCCTACGAGCGTGTACCCACCTTGCACCGCACGTATTACTCGTCGTATCTATACTGTCCAGTGACATGTCTGTACTGTCCAGTGACATGTCTCTACTGTCCAGTGACATGTCTGCACTGTCCAGTGACATGTCTGCACTGTCCAGTGACATGTCTGCACTGTCCAGTGACATGTCTGCACTGTCCAGTGACATGTCTGTACTGTCCAGTGACATGTCTGTACTGCCAGCAGCTGCGCCCTTCCGTCGTATCTTATCTGAACGTATTTAAGAGTTTGTGTAGTTACATTAGTTAACATTTTTACACGGTTTCTTTTCACGTTTTGTATACTAGTTACGTGTAATCATTGATGGTTATGTAGTGGTAGTCCTATATGAACAACTCGTTGATTTGTAGTAGCTCTAGAACTTTCATCAGGCAGCTGCTACTGGTGATGATCTTAGAATTTCTTTGTTTATTCTTTTTCGAGACTGTAGTGATCGATAGAAACCGTCTTGAAAGTGGGTGCTGAGTATATGTAGTGCTAATGGTTGAGTATTGACCTCTCAGTTATAAGTTACAGCACTAATTTTTCCGAATGAATCCCATGCTCAACTTCTTGATGTGGAGTCGTGCTCACCATCTCCACTCAATTGAACGCATTCTTACTCTTGCTATTTAATTCTTAAGTATTTTACAAAATTTAAACTGCTGATTCCGTTTAGGAGTATTTTTGTAGGGATATCCTTTACTGGGAAACCTTTCTTGAATGCATATAAAGAATTATTAGTTTCTTATGACACTCAGGTGATGCCGAACTGACTCGTTCGTGGTAAATTTCCTAAAATCATGCCTTGAGTTTCGGAGATCCAACGAAACTGAGTTGCTCATAAGGGCGACCTTTAGGATGGGGTGTATCAGAACCATAACAGTATTTGCGATGTTTACAGCTGCGTGAAATTTCTGACCTTCTCTCAGTATGATATGCTGACGAAGTTTCATCGCTTTAGCACTCCAAGATCTGGACATTTTTCTTAGATACCTGATTTACTCAGTTCCAGTTTATTCAGCATTGATTGCATGAATCTATTGTTGGTTTAAGGTATAGATTTTACAGCTTAGGTTCTGCCTTTACCAATTCATTTCCCGTGTGGATAGTCCACGTGGGTGTTTCTGATAGTCACGTGCTCGATGTTTCTCTACTTCTGTGCCCGCTTGCTTCTTTCTTTAATTTTTGTGTAGCCTGATTTTCGTAGACCTGATCACTGTTGACTCACAGCACGTCAAACTAAATATTAGTGTTCGACATAAGAGGTTTAATATGGTTATTTATATTTACTGAACCTATAACTCTCTTCACTACAGTGTGCAAGTTTCAGTGCGGTGCTTGTGCGCGGTTTGTAATGTTGGAGCTTGTGCATCTTTAGAGTGTCATTGCTTTTGCCACCCTTCACGTTTGTGCTAGCGCACGTAGTTATGTTAACGCAAATACCCCTTCACACTGTCTTTAGACTGCATAAAAGAAGCATCTCCAGTAATCACCTTAAGCCTTCTCAGCGTGACTGTTGTCTTTCGATCAACTGTATATTTCCCGCTATCTTCGATTTTCTGCCTGTGCATCTCATTGACATCTCTTGGAATTTTATTCTGCAAAATAGCTTTTTTCTTTTTTTATTTCTTGTTGAGGACAGATTTCTCTTGTTCTATTATCCAAAATGAGTCAAGCAAAGTGAGGCGGCTCGCCCATGACTCGTCAGTGTTTTTTCAATGCTCACAAAAGGAATCCACGAATTACATCACGAAATGCACGCCAAGCTTTTTTTCAACTTTTATCATAGCTCTGTTCAGTTTCAACAAGTTCAACATTACGTTTATTTGGGGCCCGACAAATATGCCGCCCTTAATCTTAGCCTCAGATAGCTTTGGAAACACAAGACGAATTGTTTGAAAAGCTTCTCCTCGAAAAGATAAGGACTTCATTAACAGTTTTACCAATCCGAGTTTGATATGAAGTGGCGGTAATAACACTTCTATTTAATCTACTAGAGGCTGTTTGAGAACATTTAACATTCCTGTGTGTATTTCCATTCGTCGAGAACAATGTACTCTCTTGTAGAATAGAATAGAATGAGGCTATAGGAATGAACCTTCTGGCCCATTCTTGGGTCGGATAATTACTTCGATAAAGTCCCATGCCGTATTTCTAGCCGCGTCAACCATGTCGGCAGCGGGATTCGAACCCGGGTCTTTCTGCTCGCAAGCAGATTCGCTCACCAGTCGACCAAGCTGGTGATAACCAGTCGACCAAGCTGGTGATATAATAATAGTAAACATCCCATTTGAATTCAGCGTAATTTATTTTGTCAAGAAATTCTTTGACAATATTAGAATTTTCTTTCTTCTGTGTAGGGTTTCTTTCATAGATAGCTCATAGATAGCTCATAGATAGCTCAACACTGCTTTGAGACTTCGCGTTGAGCTATCTATGAACAGTCGCTATTTATGCAGGATCATGCTCGAATCCAATAGCAGTAAACAAACTAATGACATTTTTATAATAACACAAATAATTAATATTCTCATACTAAATTTCCAATTTTTCACGGCGTTTCCGGTACACAGATTTGTTGCTGTCTTCCCCCAGTAAATGCCATTCCTTCAGCCTTGATGTTGAAATTCAGCTCCTGACTTAGCAAAGACCCAAATCCCTGATTAAATCATCCAGCTCACTCTGACTTGGAAAGTATGACTCAGAAGTCGTTCTTGGTACTAAAACGTCCTGTATTTCTTGGCTGCTGCTACTCGTTTACTTCTAAGATGGAATATCCATTGCATCTTCCATGGGAAAGAAATAAATAACTTCATAATAAATATAGCAACTTTAACAAACACCTGAATAACATTAGCGTTCCATACTTAATTAGAAAAATGAATGCTTGTAAATATTTCATGTAAAAGTTAATTAAAATTAAGACTTTTGGGGAGCATGAGGAGTATGCTTACACTTAGTGGTGGTACTGGTGAGCTGTCATCATGTAGGACAGGTGCTCTAGAAGAAGGTATGTCTGAATATTGAAGAACTTGTCTTCCTTTCACTTTTCTGTACTTTGTCACAACGTTCATGTAAAAGTGACAGTCACCGTGATGGTTTGGTTCTATCTTTACCGTGGGAATGGCAAAAATTATTGACCTTCCTGTACCTCTCAAGCATCCTTCTAAAGTAGATTGACAGCTTCCACACATCACATGGGGGTCATCCATGGGCATTCCGAAATAGAGTCTGTACGTTATCCAAAATTTGGCACTTCTCATGATTTATGTAATACCTGATTTTTTCCAATATAATGACCACACACGTAGGAAAATGCATCTGGAGAGTTTTAACATTGTCTTGTAACCATCCTGAAAGTGGCATAACTTATAATTAATCTGAAAGCGAAAATTAGACGTACATTTAGTAGTGAAACATTAACAATACCGAATGTATAATAACATTGAAAGACGACATCTTATTTTAACGGTCGATGATGCAAAAAAAATCGTTGGGATTTTAGAATCGGCAAAAAATGTATAAATGAAAAATAAATAAACGATATATTTTTAAAATTGTTACCTGTGTTATTAGTTCTTTTGCACTCCATAAGATCGGTGAGTAAAAATTGAGTTGTTACTCAAAACTCAATTTTTATTTACTGATAGCAAGTTAATTAGCGCATCGCGTACTGACCGTCTGTTCGACCACATGATGCAGGACTTACGGCACATACTACTTGTTTGTACTGTAGTGTTCTCTCATTGTTCCGCTTGTGATTGTACTGTAGTGTTCTCTCATTGTTCCGCTTGTGATTGTATTGCAGTGATCGCTTAGTGTTCAGCTTGTGTTTGCACTGCAGTGATCGCTTAGTGTTCAGCTTGTGTTTGCACTGCAGTGATCGCTTAGTGTTCAGCTTGTGTTTGCACTGCAGTGATCGCTTAGTGTTCAGCTTGTGTTTGCACTGCGGTGTTCTCTCATTCTACCTCTTGTGTTTGTACTGTGCTTTCCTGTAGTTCTGCTTGTCATTGTTATGTGCTCGCCTGTACTTCTGCTTGTGATTGTACTGTGCTCTCCTGTACTTGTGCTTGTGATTGTACTGTGCTCTCCTGTACTTGTGCTTGTGATTGTACTGTGCTCTCCTGTACTTGTGCTTGTGATTGTACTGTGCTCTCCTGTACTTGTGCTTGTGATTGTACTGTGCTCTCCTGTACTTGTGTTTGTGATTGTACTGTACTCTACTGTACTGCTCGTATTTTACTCTATTTTTACTGTATTTCATCGTATTTATTTTTTCCTTCTGTTCTTGTTTACTTCTGCAGGTATGTATTTCACTTGCTTTGTGACACGTGTAATGAAAATTTCGTAAGTGCGTTGGTTACAGTTTCATTTAGTTCTTGTGTACTGGTGTGTTGCCTGTTGTACAGTCACTAGTACACTTTATTTTCTTCATTTAAACGTGTGTAAATGAGTCCAAGAAATGAGCGTAGGTGTCACGCTCTCTAAATCAATCGACACTGTGTCTTTAACCCTTTCGGTACTGACGGCATCTCTGGTAGCCGCAGTCATTTTTCGCCTATTAAGGTGCAGAGCAACACGTGTGTCTGTGCAAACGCTGGTAGGGCAGTGCAAGCTACAGTTTGATCAGGACAATGCAGTGACCGTAAAACATCACAAAGCATCTTTTTTTAAATTTGATGTTAAATATGTTGAAAAAGGTTCTGATATTTGCATCATGGTACCGAAAGGGTTAAACTTGAAATATTAAATATATTCTAGTTTACGGTTGAATTTTAAACCTTATATTATTCGATTGATGGAGAAGATAGAGTACTATATCTTCGCTAACTAATCTATTTTGACAGTTCTCTCATAATTTCGTTTCATTTTTAAAACATTTTCATCGTCCATCGTTTCTTTTTGAAACGTTTAAAAATGTTTAGAAGTGTACACAAATTGTACTCCAATACCACGTGTTGCGTGGCTTCCCGTGCTGCTCTTGGACGTCAATGCATTTTTGCTGGTTTTACTTTTACTATATGAATTTCTTCTTTTAACACACTAGTTTACACTTCTTTTAACACGCTTGTTTACACTTCTTTTAACACACTAGTTTACACTTCTTTTAACACACTAGTTTACACTTCTTTTAACACGCTAGTTTACACTTCTTTTAACACGCTAGTTTACACTTCTTTTAACACGCTAGTTTACGCTTCTTTTAACACGCTAACTTACGCTTCTTTTAACACGCTAACTTACGCTTCTTTTAACACGCTAGTTTACACATTTTATCACAGTAGTGTGCGCTCGTATTAGGTTGCAGCATGCCTTTTGTTTTGCAGTATTGAATTGTTATTTGGTGTTTCGTGTTACTGCACTCCAACGTACGCTAATTTTGGGTGTTATTTCTTGTTTTAGCATTGTTATCTTTCTCTTTCACATTCTTTACCCCAAGTCCTAAATCCTAAGTTTTCAAGCTTAGGAATTCATTAACTTTTCTCTTCATGTTCAACGTTTTGTTTTGCTAACTGCTTATTCGTTAGTCGATTATGTATTTTAATTATTGTTCAATATTTTCAATTTGTATCTATTTCACTTATTGCGTTGCTCTATTCTTTCTGCCGCCTTTTTATTTGGAGCATAATGCTGTTCTTCAGAATTTGTTTGCCATTTTTTTTTTGACCTTAAGTCTATGTAGATATTATTTTGATGGAGGAATATGTGATAAGTACTTTTTTTTCTTAAAAAAACATTGAATGAATTTGATTGCTTTACTGTATATTTTTTTAGAAGTAATTATCTATAAATTTCGCCTATTAAAATTGTAGCCGTCTATTACTATTAGTGAATCTCTTATTATAACTTCTAAATATATATTACTTGACCCCACATACGCTTAGTGAACAAGCGACAAATTCTGCTTCTTAGTATTTAAAAAACTCGAACTTTTATTGTAGTGAAGTTTCATTGAAATGATCTTCTTTGTCAAAGGAATGAAATGTTTAACAATGTTCTTGAGAATCGAATTTTTTCCTTTTGATTTCTCGTGTAACTTGCTGCTAAAATGATCAACTAAACCTCGACAAACATTTTTTATTGTCTAATTTGAGTTGTGGAAATTGTGACTTTCCTCAATAAAAGTTAAACTTACTTACTATCGCTACTTTATTTATTTTTTTCGTAGCTTTAGGTTATGGGTAGATCACGCTGGGTTCTGACGGGTGTCACTGTGGAGAAGCCCTTTTTACACTGTTTAGCGTCAGTGACCACTTGTGTTGATTCACATGATAGGGGAGGAATCATCTGAAAACAATTCAGATTCTTTGAAAAGTAGGTAAGGAGAGTGGAAAATTCTCATGAAGGTGACGCAGTTGTACTATCAAATTTAGACTTGAGCCATGAAATGGATTTTTTTCATAAAAAGTAACGTTTCGCCGGCGGATTGCATTTGCCAGTTACATCCAACCCGTTTATTGAAGACGCTTAGTTAGGAAACGAGGCATGTCATGACTGCGTATTCTAATCTATGGTTTATTTTGTACGAGAGGACTAGAGACAATAGTGAGGAAACAAATAACATTGGCCGCTTCAGTGAAAATTTTCTCATATTTATTCTTTTACTTTGGTTTGTAATGTAGATTTATGTTAAAAAACTCTTTTTTCAACCTGGTCAACATTGGTTACAAAATAAAGTACGATATTAGGGCAACATGATATTAAAGTACAAGTGAGTCATAAGTTCTAGAAAGAACCTCAAGCGTTTGAGTGAGCATAATTGGGTGGTGTACAACATAATTCAAGACTCCTCTAATGAGTGGACGGTGTGTGTGCAGGCGTTCTACGATCTGGCGAGGATGATCTCCCGCAGTAAGCACAAGACGGAGGCCCCTGCTGAGGAGACCAGGAAGAAGAGCAAGTGTTGCTGTGTCTCTTAAACTGTTTTCTCTCTTGCAGCCTAGTGCATTAGCTGTATAATCGTAAAGATTTGAGTGCAAGTAAAACACTGGTATCATGATTCTTACTGTTCTTTTGTTGTGTTTCTTAAATTTTTGATATATGAACTTTCGTTGGGATCATAATGTCGTCTAACTGCGGTTGTTTTTAATCGCTCGATCTGCAGTGTCTCAGAGCTTAGAGCCACAACGTTGTGTACAGTCCGCTGAACAGCACAACGCTCATGGTCAAGGTCTCAAAACAATCTTTACAATTATATCACTAAAGCACGGCCACAATTTGAAATAAGGTTTCAGGTGTAAACAGGCTTTTGGAGGTTTGAGAGCTTGCTAGCTTGCAGTCTGTGTCAACATGCAACGATCGCTAGGTTAATTCCATCACTCAAGTTCTGCCTTACCTTCCAAGTCGCCTGCATGCCGTGAGGTAGCAACTTCTGAGCCTCGTGTTTCACCTCTTGTCCTCAATTCGTCTTTGTTATTCTTCCTGGACAATAAATTCCCAAATTTGCCTCTTTGATAGCTAATTCATAGCTTAACTTGTATTCTGCTTAAATGTTTGAAACTGCCTACGCCTTTAAATTTAAGATTAAAACTGCTTTGAAAGTTTGCAGCGGTACAGCAACCTTTATCGTCATCGCATTCATCAATCGCTTCAAGCCCAGCATAAGCTTCGATCCTTACCAAGAATGCATTTTTAATTCAGCCAGTATTTAAATTTATCCTATGATAAGTTGGGTTTTGAATAGTTTTTGGGTGATAAACCATAGGATATAAAAGTGTAAAACTTTCTTACTCGCTGTGAGTAATGTTTTTGATTAATAGTCAACGAATTGATTAAGGTCATTTTCGCGTGTGGCTTACCAAGCATGATCGTAGTCGCATTAATAGCGAAATTCAACCTCCCGTTTCACTCATTACCGCAGATTGCAATTTATGACTGGTTCCTCAAAGCCTGTCTTGGTTCCTACATGGCTCCAGTTTATTGTTTGCCTACGATTTGATGAAATATGTCTCCTAATGAATGATCCTGTACGATGTTCAGGTGTACAAATCTTGCTAAGTCTAATACTTTCCTCTACTTAGGAAGAAAATGAAGATCGGTATCAAAATTGTTTCTTTTTTTGACATGTTGAGTTAACTTTCATGTGTCATATGCATGATATTTTGAACGTATTTAAAAACAAGCGCAATTAGAAGTCCTCATAACTCTTTTCATGAAAAGAGTCGAGGAAAATCTTCCTACTAGCTGCAGTAATAGATTTGAAAGCAAAAATATTGTTAAAGAATAATTATTTCCTTCAGAGTGGCGACCATCATGTTACGGACAGACTGTATTTATAATTGATATCCAAGCTTTAATCCAGAAATAATTTGAGTGCATATGAAAGTATTTGGCCTGTAGTTTGGATCATTTGCGCGCTAGTGACGTGCATCTCTAAACCCTTGTTCGGCATGCGGTTCAAGATCCATCACTGCCGCTAAGATGGTCTTGTTAATGTATTATGAACTGGTATTAGTTTGTTGCATTCTTCTCGAGTTCCCTGTCTGAGACAGAAGTATTATTTACACAGGGTGAACAGTAATTTCATAATAATGTTTGGTAGTAATGATGGGACTTTTTTTCTCAAGTACGAATGTGCCTAGTATTTTGGTGGCAGATAATTTTTTGAATATGCCTCCACACACACAGTTGCGGAGGGGAAACTTAGTATTAAGGAATGGTTTTGTGTGGTCAACGTAATCTGAGGATGTGTTTAAATGGTAAATATTCTTATATACTTGATGTTCATATAGTTGTTTGCTATCAGTTACTTCAAGGAATTATTTGTGTGATTAATATAACGTTTGTGTGTAAATGAGGGGCAATAATTTTAGTTGCCATCATGCAAGTTTTACTCATTTTCTTTTTTTTGAGCTTTGTGGCTACGGCATATCAAAAGAACAGACCTGTTCTTGTATTTTTGATGGACGGAATCACTTGACGTGCATCCTCACTTGGATAAATCTATGATAATTTGGAGCAACTGTCACTCGCATCAATTTGCCTTTCACGGGTGTTTGCGTCGTGTTCAGTAAAAACTAGTTTTCTAAATCACTGGAATGTTTCAGAATAGTTACTAAATCTATTCAACTGCCATTAATTAATTTTTTTTTGTTGTGGATTGCGTTAAATGCAAGATGCACTTGCGGGAGCTTTTAGACGGGAACTGATCCCACCTTCCGAGGTTCAGTCACCTGTTGTTTACAGTCCCAAAAACTGTATAAAATTTTTTTGTGCATCATTTCGCATGAGATAATTTACTCCAAGAGTCCCAGAAACTCATAAGATCTGATTAATTTAGGTATAGGTATATTCCTTCGTTTCTTCTGAAATTTTTGTGAAGAATTAACAATTTTGTTATTTAACTTTATTGCAAGTCTTAAAATCTATTATTTCAGGTGCAACTCATAGATTTCGTTGATTTCATGAAATGTAACATTTGTATTTTTGTATTTTGTTTTAGAGGTTTGTTCCGATAAAGTCATTCAGAACCGGCGTAAAACACGAGAGAGACTTGTTAGTTCTCAATGGATATTTTCCTGTTTGTGCGATCATTATTGTTCCATTTTCCCATGAATGAAACGATCTAAATAAGCTTCATTGTGAATGAGCAGAATTTTTTTCTGAGAGAGGGCTTTGTACGAGTATTTACATAGAATTCTCAGTTTTATAAAAAAATTTCAGTATGTGCTGTAGGAGTGTAGTAGTTTCAAAGCTTTCAGCAATGCAGCGTGACTTGCCATGCGAAGAAGCATGCCCATATGCGTGATGCTCTTATATGCAGAACGTCGTTTACTCCGACCCATCATTGCTGAGTCTAGCAGTCTGGAGAATATTTTGGTAGTTTAAGAGCTTCTTGAAACTAGAAAGGTTGCCTTGTACATACCATAGCTGTGCGTGTGTTCATGCGTACATGTGAAGTTACGTTAGTTGACGCGTATCTTGTAAGATATGTTATTTATTACAATATCGTATACCACAGACTTGTATTACTGCACACTCCCACTTCATGTTACTTGTAAACCTTTAACAGTATGAGTAGTTACATTCAGGTGTAACAGATCACAGCTGCGTGTTCCTTCGTCACGTTATCGCGCCTTTTTTGTCATTGTTGTCTAGCAAAGATATTATCACTCAAGTTTTACTTCTTCAGTCATTCATTCTTATTGAATTGTTGAGAATTTCCTACTGCAGAATCTATACCTCTTATATGCGTACTTAGTTTGTGCTTTTAACTTTCTGAGTCCTATTTTTTAGCCTCTCTGCTTTTTCCATTGCCGAAATTTTACCTGAGTGTAAGATGACTAAATCAGTTCATGACTAATCTTTTCATTGCTGTTCGCATGTATTTGCCCTTTACTCACATAGTTCTTAGGAACGTGAAGTCCTCCATTGAAATATTATAGTAATGTTTTTCATTTTATCAGAGCTTTCAGTCAATAGTCACTTGATTCTGTCTGACTCTGTGAAATGCATTCATAAAATTATGATTTTTTAAGCTCTTAACTGACACCACGAGGTGCCTTTGGTATGTTGAGAGGTCTGATTTATGAGAGTTCAGAGTGCAAGCAGCATGTGTCGTAACTGAACTCATATCAACACTTGAGGCATGCCTCGTGCTATACAGTCACTTGATTTGAAACTGGCGTCGTGTGTAAAATTAGTCGAATAAACCTATCGAACATTCTATGGTAATATGATTCTGAATTGCTGCAATTTAAATCCTGATCACCCCTGATGATTCAGAAGACGTTCATTTTGCCCATACAACATCCTAAAAATTGCCTATCTAAAGTTATGTTTTAGGCTTTACCGTGTCAACTTGATCAGAAATGTCCTAAAGTATTCCAGGTTTTGGTATTCTAGACGTAAACGTTAGAATTCGATATAACTCTTTCGAAATTAAATTTGGCTGTTCGAGAAACCATGATTCGTTTCATTGGTAGGTAAACTTATATTTTCATTAACTGTTTAAATATTTAGTGTCATTAATTCAAAAGGATGAATAGGTTGGTAAATTGTACACACGCGATGATCCTGATTGGGATAGGTGTGCGTCAATATTCTGTAACGTTGTGCGTTGGATTCATCTCTTTTGCAAGCCTTTCCTGAGGAGTGATACAAGCTGTGTCCAGAGAGGGCTGAACTGTTCCATATCCTTTGCAAATTGCGTCTGTTTTATAACCTAGCAATGGGTAGATAGGATTCTGAGGATTCTCCTCTCTAAAGTAGCTTAGCTTCAGTGCTGCAAAATAAGCTGTAACCGATAGCTCAGTGTTCGCTTAACTCGTACACCTCACAAACCCGCTCATTTTAGACCTAGAATATTATGCAAAATCTCATCCGATTGGTTGAGCTTTGATTCTCTCAATTTCTCAACGATTCTTAACTTTGAACTGGCACTTACGCACTTTTTCATGTCTTTACCATTTCGAGTGTTTACATCCAGAAATTTTTCAATTACTCTGCATTCTCTCTTGCGTT
This sequence comes from Trinorchestia longiramus, assembly GCA_006783055.1. Classification (NCBI taxonomy): domain Eukaryota; kingdom Metazoa; phylum Arthropoda; class Malacostraca; order Amphipoda; family Talitridae; genus Trinorchestia; species Trinorchestia longiramus. The sequence goes on from VCRD01000887.1 coordinate 60,591, forward strand.
CATTTTTTCTTGTTCTCATGACTGAATCTGAATGTAAAAAGTATGAGGGAATTTTATGACTAAAGAAATATTAGAATTTATGGTCAGAGGAAAGTTCTTACAGTGTCACCGACAAACATTTTTGCATCTTCCAATATGTACTGCTGAAGATATTTTTTTCATCTATGTGTGTGTGTGCGTCTGATTCATTTATCTTAAAAGGTCTGCCCTGATGTGTGCATTGTAAACCATTCCTATGGAAAGCCATTCCTCAACTTCCATTAACAGTTTGTGTGACTCGTACTTTTTTAAGTGGTACCCCATAATGTTTTCACTTCCACGGAGCTGCCGTGGGGATTACAGATCACTGTGCGTGAATGGAGGGGGTGGGAATGGACTCTATCCTGAATTTCAATCGTAGAGGTAGGCATGCCACATCATCACACGGGTGTTTCACGTGAAGGTTCAGCAGTTCAGGCTGGAAAAATTTACTGCGGATACATTTGTTATCTCGATCGAACTTTTTCGCTTCCCTTTTACTGAAATCGGGAAAACTACACTCGTACATAGTTTCATCGATCTCTTGTTTCCATTGAGTGCTTTTTGTTTATTTTAGTTTTTCGAGTTTAGTCTAGGTGGAAAATAATCTTTAAATCTGAGTAGTTAGTCTATCTACTACCAGAGTCGTAAGCTCCGGCAAAAAACTTGAGTATTATAAAGACGTTGTAGAAGAATATAACACTGGTATAGATCTGCATAGTGTATTAATAAAACTTGGAAATTGATAAACTAGTGTTGTACTTAGAGGTTGAGTCCATGTAACGGTCTTCGCTTGGTGCTATCGTTACGTTGTAGCGTAATTGTACTGTTCTCTATCCCATAAAAAGTTATGAACTCATTTTCAATGTTTGCTACTGACTGCAGGTATACCCTAGCTTCGCTTTATGCATAAATGCATACCTATGAGGAAAGCTAAATTTCTATGTGCTTCATTTGTAATTGTAGGCGAATAACTCAAAAGTTGTAAAAAAACAGCTACAGCAGTTCAGTGTTTGCTGAACAGGCGTATCAGGCCTACTAGCTCTACTTGTAAAAGTCTTTACAGGTATATGAAAGGGACGCACCAAAATTGTTTTTCTTAGACCTGCAGAATATTTAAGATTTCAGTGTACATTTGCATTAAACTACATCATTGTATTGATATACAAGAGGTAACCATCTCACGTACTGTTATTTCGATTTAACGCCAATCTAAAAAAAGTTCTGAAACGAAGTAGTGTTTTGCATTAGATATTAATGTTTTCAATGGCTCACATTGTTTGCTCAGCCCTATAGAGTACTCTGCGTTGATCGGGACTTATTGAGAATCTTTCGAGGATTGGTTGTCAGGTTATCAGTCTGTCATTGTCAGTAGCCCTCCTTGACATAGCGCTCCTCCGTGGTCTCTTGCTGATTCAACAGCAATGGACTTGAATCTGTTGTGGGCAGTTTTACTTACGGTAGGTCACATTCTCTTTTCCATTCTTTGCCGTAGAGGTTGTTGATGTTTTTTGGCGTTCTCATGCTCCAGTGCATTGGCTTTTGTTCTTGTCTGTTCTCTTGTTGTTTTGGTGTTGCAGTGTGATCCAAATCCAGTACGTCTTATGTTCGGTCCTCAATTGAGTAATTGTGATCAATGTGTTATTTCTGTTGTACGTATGTAATGAACTACTAACACAATTTTCAGTAAAAAATCAAATACTTTAATTTTTCAATATTCTGTAGCATCTAAAATTTTCCATTGAGAAAAATGAGACATGTAACCGAACATGCCTGCCTTATCAAACTATCCTTGGGTATTGTTTGCGAACATTTTTTATTGATCTGTTTGAGTGCCTTGTCAGCAAACTCGTGAGTTGTTTTGAAGTGAGACGTTTTAGTGTACGTTCCATGATTATTTTTCAACCAACAACTTAGTAGGATGTCTTCCTGCATAGTTGATTGTATGCTTTCATTTAAATTTATTTTGCTGATCTAAGTTAGAGGAAAAACTTATCGGATCAGATGTTGGAAATCAACTACGTCGAATACGCTTGAGTTTCAGAATTGAAGCTCAAAATCGGCTTGCGCAGTTACAGTATTGTGACAACAAGTTTCACTGGATGTTCAGTTGAAAACAGATTGTTTTAATCCTTTGCTTACTGACGGTAGTTCTGGTTACCACTCCCGAATGCATTTACAGCACGCGAAATGAACTCTTCGTATTGTGAACACGACGGTGGCGAAAGCAAAATTCGATCCTCGAAGAGTTGAATTACGGATTTTGAAGTATTAATGTTATTGGTTTTCTTTCGTAACATTACAGAGGAGCGAGAGCGTTTAAAGGTTTCTTGCTCTTCATTTTTATTTACTTGTGCCCGTTTTATGCGTCTGTTTTTGAATCTATTACTACAAATTGTGAAGTACATGTGTAAATAATCTCACGCTTCTCATTTTACTATACATTTCTCCAGTGCAGTTGCGTTGATAGCAATGCCAATGTATTTAAATTGTGGCCTCAATAGTATGAACCTCTTAATGGATGAACTTCTCATTGGTCAGGTGAATACCATTAATATGAATCGAATCCTTCTCCTTTTAGGTTCTGTTCAATATTAGTTGTACGAGACTATGGTCATTATTTTTTCCCTTGGCTTCTCTTTCGATTCTTGTCGACCATGCACTTGTCATAAATTTTCCCTATTTGTATTGTGCACACATAGGAGTAATGTGTTACTCCATACTTATGTTTACCATACTTCTTAGTGCTGCACATGATTCACGGATGATGAATGATTAATCAACCCAGAAACTTTCATATATGGATGGCATTGAAACCTCTTCAGTACGTGATTGGAATGCTAGCAGATGTAATTCGGTTAAATAATGTATTTACGGTATACTTATTGGTTCAGATACTTTTCACTTTTTAGCAATGCAGTTAATTTCTTGAATTCCTCAAACGTATACACTGAAATTCCATCACGTTAAAAATTATATCTAGAGTATACGTTCATTTGTTACAAAACGACGCTTCGTAATAATTCGTATTCTACAGCTTCGTAGCTACAACATTGACCAGCCTGGAAAGAGAAACGAAGGTTGGCAATGAAGATAATTCTTTAAACATATTGTGAGCAGACTTCTTCAAAAATGAACATTGCACGAGTCAATGTTCATGCACTGGAACAGCATTAAATTCGATCATTCACAATCGAAAGCTTATCACAACGATATCCATGGCTTCTCTAGGGCAGAAAAATGTCGCTACTGAATCAGTTCAATTTCAAACTTTCTAAGAAACAAAATAAAACACGCTTGATCTTCATGTAATTCAGATGTTGAAAGCGGTGTAAAATAGATAGAGTTTCACTTGACATATTTATCGCGGCGGACCTGAAAATTTTTAGTTGCAGTGATATTTTTTTTATACACGTCAATACATCGTTTATCATATTATATACTAATGTGGACCCATTGACTAAGGCTAGATTTTCTCAACGGTGCAACGTACATCGAGAGACTAAATACGCTTTCTATGAACTGGCTTAGTCCTTTCTAGTAAGACCAAGCCAATAATTATGCTAAGAAAAATTTAGGCTCCGTCTTCCCGAAGAAAGAATTGCATTTAAATTCAACGTGTAAGCCTGGAGTGAAACAAGGCGTTACGAAGATCAGTGAACATTAAAAGAAACTACTTTACGGGTAGTGTAAAGCGATGGCTATCGTGTGAAAACTAGAGCAAAGTTCTTGAAACGAAAGTCCACGGAAGACATTTTCATTTTCTGATCAAAATTTTTATACGGTTATTCGAGTAGTAGAGCAATCGATAATTCAAAATATATCCTAGATTAAAAAATGGTCACGTTCAGAGTGATTTTAAGTGCGAGTTAAAGGGACTAAAATATTGGTAGCGAAAATTTCGACATGAACGAGAGCCGCCTATGCAAGACGAACGAAAGCTAGGCTTCCTTAGCGGTCGTTTTTAGCTTATCTGGATGTCAATTGACATTTAACTGTTCGAAAATATTGAGCTGTGGATAAAGCGCTTTATCCTTTGCAAACTCACTAGATTAAGAACGTATTAAGAAGAAAGAAGAGCAAAAAATTATCCATGTGATTGTGCTATAGTATTAATGGTTGTACACAGTGAATGGCTACAAGCGTTTGCATGAGGATGCATAATTGATTAAATTGAGTGCGTTCTTCAAAAAATAGCTAAGAATACATACAAATATATCATAAAGACAACAATAGTTTCAACTGTTTCGATATTTTAATAAACTAACTACAAGAAAAATGAAGAGGCACATAACTTTGAAGCATCTAGCGAGCTTTATCCAACACTGTTCAGTGGCTTCAAGTTTAAAACAATCTATAATTTGTGGCTTCAAGTTTATATTAGTGGCTTCAGGTTTAAAACAATCTCACATGAAGTCCAGCGCATTGATGAAGTATCTTATTATGAATGTTGTAAAACGGAGATTTGTATAGAGCTTTGACAGTTCTGTTGACAAAAGAAATTAAATAAAAACGTAATGCTCCTTCTTTCGAACCCACACCTCTCACTGCCAGTAAAGATGAAAGTCTCCGAACCGGAAAGCGGTAGCAATGGTAAAAGCTTGATTAATGGCGAACAAGCATCCAATTTATGACATTTTGCATAACATACAGTTAATAAAATGCAAAGATACACTGAATACACTCGACTATCCCGGACAGAAAAAAAGGAATCAAGGAATAATTACTACTGCATGACGGCTATAATTAAAATGACAGAGTTATCACAAGAAACTGGGTAAAGTACAGGTGAGAAATATTTATGAAGATTTTACTTAAATTATTAGCGATTAAAAGAGGTGCATAACCAATTCTTTCTCTTAACAAAATTAGAAAAGATGTCTTCAACACAATAAGCATTAGAAATTTTCTACCCCGTGACTGTGTTTTATTCAACAAGCCATGAAAAACATCTTAAAATTAGAAGTTGTTCATAGGTATAGCCTTACACTTCATAAAAATATCAAAGCATGGAGATTTAGATATATTACTAATAAAATTAATGGCTATTTTGAGGTGCAAGGTCTAATATTTTTTGTACGGTTTTTACGAACTTTCCAGGATTTCAAAAACAATAAACTATACGTGACTACAGTAAATGTCTTTTTCAAGTTTTTAAGAGTAGAACGAAACAAGAATAATTATTGAAACTAACCTAGCAATAACGATAAAATAAAATACGAGAAAAGTTTATTTGGTACATCTTTGGACTTCAGGACGGCATGCGCAGAGGGACTTGTCATGCTTTTTTTCTAATTTCGGACCCATCGAATTCATCAAACGAACCTAAGCCATGAATGTTAACAAATATCTAAATTCAGAATAAATTCTCATTCACTGTTGAGCAGTCTATTTCAATCTTAATAATGTTTAGATCCTCTTAGTTCAATTTTGTTTAAATCCTGATATCAACCTCAACCCCCAACACCACAAACTGCGACTTTGTTCTTTTTTACTGACTATATCGATCTTTATCCATTTTGGATACATGTCAATTCGACAAAGTGACAACTCCTCGAGCTGAGAGAGAGGTGAGTTGGGGCAGGTGAAGGCCACATACTGATGGCTTATGGTAGCTATGCATAGCGATGTCGCTGGTCTGACCAGCCCTGCAAAGAATAATGCACCATGCGCGTGGAGGAACGCATCTACATATAGAATCGTCGTGAGAAGATTCCAGCTAGTTTAAATGAAAACGAGGATGACACACAACATTGAGCACCCAACAACTGAAAAGTTTGCAACATTTATGCAGCACCAGTGGAACACTTAAAGTAATTTCCCTATTCTACTGATGGTGGAATCCATACTCACTAACGACGGCGTATCATTTTAACAGCAATGAGCACAATGACTTACGATAGCACAATGAGCACGGATGACAGAAATGCATTAAAGACACAATAGTGAGACAACAAATAACGTGTCAAGTATTGCTTCAGTACGCAACAGACAGAAAAATCCAATATCGTCTACCAACTCTGAACGAGGACAAAAAAAAAGTTGCCGCACTCTTTGGCGTCTGAAGACTGTCATTTAGTGACTACCGAGTGTTCTCATATTACGGCCTCAAAACTTTCGTTTATTTATTGATCAGTTCTCGTCTTTACTTGAGCCTGACGCATGATGAAAGGTGCATTAATTTTAAGATAAAAACAGTAATGTCTTTGATTAAAAGCTGCATCATGCCAGCATTTTTGAATACCAAATATTTCATAGAGTATCTCTTACTGGACCAAGTAGTCATGTTCCCAATAAAAGCGTCTCAATATTCCCATCAATACGTAAGGTCTTATGTTTCCACCTGAGATGAACATTCGTTGCATTTAAAAACAGTCGACAATGACAAGGTCGTCATTTTCAAGAGTACACAACGCATTTCCGCCAATAATTCAAAAAGCACTTTCGTACCACCGTCTTCGGAATCTTACTTCTTTTGAGCACTGCAGCAGACAACAGATCATTATATGCATTATAGGCATCAGAACCAGTTTCCAAGTAACGTTGCTGGAATTATATAAGTGAATGATAATGAAAAATAACAGCTTTCTAATCAGACTAAAATTATAATTGATACGACTAAGAAATCTGTTTTACAAAGACCCAGTGCAAGAAATTGACGTGATATTCACTGAAATGAATCAACCATGCGTCCCCAAAACGAGGAATTGATAATAAAACTTGACAAGCAGGTTCTACAATCCTACTCAAATAATGCTTGAAATGCTGACCCTAAGCCAGTACAGTGTCTTACATTCTAGCCGACAGAGGCAAATTTTCGTCTGAATTCATATTGCACAAAGTTCATTTGTTCAAAGGATATCGAAAGAGTCGGTCATACGGTGCAGTCAGAAGTTCTTCACATGAGAGGAAATTTTCCAAAATAAAAAAATTATTTCACTGAGCTAGAATGGAACTGTCTTCAGTGTAAACCGTACCTTTCATACTATCTTCCAATATTTCTGATGGCATCAAACATCCATGAACAATGAGAGGACTTCATATGCATACTCATAGCAAGTAGTAACTAAACATTCTAATGGATAATTTTACTTATTGAAGAAAGTAATCTCTATCGAGTAACAGAAAGAACCTCTGTTCCTTCAGTAGTTTTAACTTTTAAAATTGCACATAATGCGTCAAAACAGTCAAGTGCATAACGTAAAGTACGGAAAAAATATACAGAACAACGTGAGCTATAAACTGAGAATGCAACAGATATTTTAGGGGTGATGGGCACTGGAATCCAATGAATAATCCCGTCACAAATTAACGAATTAAGTGAAGTTTAGCATGCGACATAACGAGTTGCTTCTCACCGATGCGTCTGTTTACGATAATTGAACTTTCCGACAAAATAAATTTTTCGCTAAAATATATTTTAAAGTTACAGATGTGTTCGTACATTAGAACTTCGTATGATAAATCTGGAATGCAGTGAAAGGCAAACACACTCGAAAAACTTGAAAGGGTGTTTAAGTATTTGGAAAAAATCTTAGACAAATTTAACACAGGAATAAACATATAGAGAAAGAATTGACAAATCAACTACTACGTCAACTCTAAACTCCAATTATTTTCGATTTCCACAACACACAATTACTTGTTTTTACTCTCATTTAATCGTTTATTCTCAATGATAGTGATATTATCGAATTTTTACTTTGATGATGAACATTCTAGAAAATATTATATCCTTATACTCTAGACATCGGGTTGTATCGTTCAAGAAAAATAGGAATCGACGTAAACGTCACGGAGCAATCAAAACAGATGGCTTACCAACTCGTAACACAGCACGTCCTGAAGAATCTTGATCTTCTAGGTTACTATATCAACGCTTACCTCACAAGTAGAACTTCTCAATGTACAGCATTGAAGATCATTACAGCTCGTAAAAACAGATGGAAAATGCCCCAACAACGTTGTTGTTATGGAGGCGTAGTCCGACAGTCGGTTAGTAGGAGAAGACACTCAGGGCTGCTGGAGGCCGCCATTGTAGGCGTAGTCAGCTTTGTTGTGCATGATGAGCACGTCGTCCACAAAGTAGAAGCTATCGCTTCGCGTCTCAAAAGGATGCTCGATCATTTCTTGAGCTGTAACCCAAGACTCGTGAGTAACCAACAAGCGACAAAAGTATGCATTGCATTTCATAGCGATTGGAAAATATATGAAGTTCCTAGAATAATACGGTACTAAGCGCTATTTACAGTGAAAACAAGTTATGAATACCACTGTTATTCCCAAACCTTCTCTGTCTGATGAGCGAGTCTTAGGTACAGATAGTCACAAAACTAGTTTAGGTCTTTGCAAAAAAATACGTCTAGGTACACAGGACAGCTATTTTAACGCGAAGCAAAGAAACTGTATTGAAGATGAACAATCATTCTAAACAATGTTTAACAAACAGCATATAATAAAATAGTAGTAAACGCAAAAAAAGCTTATGTTCCTCGAAACGAAACATCAGCTAAGCGCGAGAGGCCAAACCGCATGTCTAAATTTCACCAGCGCCCATTGTTCCATCAACTTTATGCTTGATTATATTTATGAACGGCGCATGTATTGTATGTGCACACAACTCATCCTTTCCTAAGAAGTCCAGCCCAGCAAAGAAATAGTTTCGATTCAAGTCGATAGTCATAAATGGTAAATTTTTCAAAAAATTAAACATTCAGAGCACATAAAACTCATATTTTTTTTAACAGAATTCGAGAAAAAATTCGAGAACAGTTTATAATATTTATCTTTTAAAATCTCAACACGTTGATTTTATCCAACTGATTGTACTCATTATACTCTGCCGAATAAAGTGAAACCCACAGAAATTTATACTAAAACAGGTTTCAGCGAACTTGAAATTATCTAGTTCACAAATAATAATGAGATACCTAACATAAATGGTAAATAAGTGACGATATCAATCCCCCCGATGAATACATTTCAAGATGTATTCCTAATTTTTCTGAACTAACACCTAGTTTTGTGAAAAATATCTGAAATACATAGGTATTTAGCAACAGATCAAAGCATAAAATATTGGCGATATGTAGAGATCAACACATAAATATTTTTCTTATCGTAGCTCTATCTACTAAATTTCCCGTTCACATTTTTTCAAAACTATGAACTAATCATTTATTTTCACTCACTCCTGCTCGGAGCGAACAATGTGCAGGATTCTGCGTAGCGACATCCGAGGTGGACACTAAATTCTAACTCAGTTGTAGTGCTCTACCACACGAAGGAGCACAGGTATGTTCGCAGTTATGAACTCGGATCACAACCCAAAAATATTTAAAACGTGAAATCATTTTTTCTATAATTCCAGTGCGCAATAACTTCTAGAAATTTAGAAACTGTAGCTAAAATGTTTTCTCCACAACTCTGAAGTCTTTTAAACAGAAAAGAGTCAGCACATGTATATGTATCATATTGTTACGAAAGTTCTGTCCATTTTTAAATTAAAATTTAAGGGCATCATTACATTAAATTAACTTATAAATAACATATGTGTAGCCATCTAAATCGCTAAAATTATATTTGCCTTTCAGATAGTGTTACAATTATAATAATAAATTATTGACCAAAATGTACACTCCGAGTAAAGAACACATTTGGCATATTTTATGTACTGATAGCCTGCAATTCCATGGAATTGAACCCTTTGAAGCTTTTTTTTCTTGGTTCGACCTTTAGCTTGAAGTTATTCTTTTTGAATCGTGGAAACCATCTTCAACAAGTCTTTTTATTTACCACAGTATTTCAATGTCTTCTTGAGAGTTGTTGCTGCTGTAATTCCTGTATTGTCCTTCTGAATTTCATACAGTCAAATATGCCTAAAGTGTTTTTACTTAGAGTGTACATTTGAATCAATAATATTTTTTATCATGATTTTAACAAAATCTGAAAGAGAAATATTATTTTAGTGATTTAGATGACTACTCATGCGTTATTTATAAGATAAATTGATGTAATGATGCTTTAAAATTTCAACTCAAAAAATGGACAGAATTTTCGTTACAACTTGATATTGGAGCATTATTCGCTATGGAGGATCAGCGTCTGAATATTCTGGGTGGAGTTGGGTGCACTGCGCATGTCGATAAGAGCTCGATGTGTGGGCTCAGAATCCGCTATAGATTACGTCTGATAGAGGCTACTGGGCACGCGAGCCACCGTCTCAAAACTAAAAAACATAAGCCTAATAAAATTAAATACTAACGAGTAGCGTTCAGCAGTTAATCATCCGCGAGAATAGCGAAACATTGAATTTGTATTTCGTGATCAAAGTGTTTCGTTTTTAATGGGATAGAAAAGTGTATCAGTAAATAAATGCTGCGTTACGATCGTGATTTGAGTACTTTAACGTAGAGATGCACCGATAGTATCGGTATCGGCAGTATCGGCATTTTTCTCGAGTATCAGTATCGGCGTCCAAAAAAATGAAGGATCACAGCCGATACTCCGATACTTTTATACTATTTTCACGAGACTGGTAATGCAAAATTTCGGAAGACAAGCTTAATAACGAACGTTAACTGCGTAAATTTATTTACTCATCTGATATAATCATAAAAGTTAGATTATTATATCAGAGTCACAGCAAGAATTATGATTGAACATGAATAATTATTGTCACGACCTATTTTATTTACACAGAGAAAAGGGGCTTGAGTCTGCGTGCACGTATTCACAAACACACGCAAGAACACGTGACATCTGCCTGAGATCACGCAACGCATGCTAGTAGGATGTTACTTAATTTAGAATCATCCTAATGAATAATGCATATTATTTATTTTACAGAGTTCGTAACTTCGTATTAAATATTGCAAAATTTATTTCTCGAGTAAATTAATTTTTAATTGTATGCCTAAGAGACTTCGATATTACAGGAAAAAACGACTTGGCATCTCGTGATTCACGAAGCCTGGTTAAGTTCAGTGCACTACAGGCGGTTGAGCCACGAAGGTCGTATGTGTGTGTATCTTGCTTGTGTTGAACTATCATGGCCTCTACCAGCAACAGAAGTTCAAACTCGGGAGTATGGGAACATTTTATTGTCGACGAAACAAATGAGGCAAGAGCTACATGTTCTGTATGTAATAAATCTTTTTTATGAGGTGGAAAAGAAGGCCAATTCTTCACAACAAACTTGAGACAACACTTGGAAAGTAGCCATTCTGACAAATACAACTGTTTAACAAAAGAAGAGGATCTCAAGAAAGAAGAACAAAGTTAATAAGAAGCGGCAACTAGATAATTTCTTCCAGAAGCAACAAAGAAAGTATGCACTTCAGAAGATATTAAAAATAAAGAAACTCAAATGACCATCAGCGAAACTATTGCTTGCTAGCAACCTTTGGACATCAATAGTGATCAATCGCAAGCAATACATAGAGCTATTGGAGAAATGAAGCAAGTGACTGTCAACCACTTTCAGTGGTTGAGGACATAGGTTTTTCTCGTTTGATGCAAAAAGTAAAGTCCAACTATGTCCTTCCTAGCCGAAAGTACTTCTCGGAAAAAGTTCTGTCTTAAATTTATAGCAAAGTACGTAATAAAGTAAAGAACATAGTTGATGATTTTGAAAACATAAGTTTCACCTCTGATATTTGGACAAATAATGCCAACCATTCATAAGTCTGATAGCGCACAGCATCAACAAAAACTTTGAAAGAAAAATTTTGGTTTTGCAAGTTGCTCCTTTTGCTGGCTCTCAGACATCAAACAGAATTTCTGAGGTAATTGAGAGCGTAATGTTTGATTTCGATTTACCGTTCTATAAAGTACATACGCTTGTTCTTGATAATGGCGTCAATATGGTAAAAGGCATAGTCGAGACTGGTCGCTCTATGAAAACATGGAAATGTTGCATAAGAAGAGAATCTTTTGATGTGGTGACATGAAAATAAGCTTAGGTTTCCCTTGCTCTCAGTGCTTGCAAGTAAATATTTATCAGCCCCTCCATCAGTGGAGAGCGAGCGTATTTTCAGTGTATAAACACCCCAAAAAGGAACAGGCTCTCGCCTGATACTAATGAAAGCTTAATGTTTCTGTACCACAACCTAAGAATTTTTGAATTTGAGTACTGAATGTACAGTTATTTATCAACGATATCTATCTTTATCCTAAAAAAGTACTGTATATTATCTAGACGGAATATATTTTCATTATGTTTCATGTTTAATGGTTGTACAGGAGTGCAATCCTGAGTTGCCTACCAGTGCGTAATTGTTCCTTCATAAATGAATATTACTATTTTTATAAAAATAAAAATATCGGTATCAGCCTCTTTTCTGGTATCGGTACATCACTACTTTAACGTATGAATGCATGAAACCGAAAAATGTCGTGTCACTTACGTTAACAAAATTGATGGAACAGATGCACTTCAGGACACAAAGTCGAAAAAAAGACTACGGAATAAAAACTAACATTGAAGGAATTTATTCACATAATTCTACGGAAACAGCACGATCGATTTCATTAACATCTTGAAGTTCGATGATATTGAGCGAGAAATTCGTGAGACAAGGGACACAGCGCTATTCTTTCCGTGTAGACCACGAGTGTTGAAATATTCAGTCCTTTCCGCTCACGACATCTGAACACGAAACATCGCCCCTTTATTAAGCCAAAACAGATCTGGTAAAGACTTCCGTTGCAAAAAAAATTTAATTGGACCATTGAAATTTATGAGAAATATAGAAAACATATTTTAAGGTAACCAAAAACTATCATTAACAACTGGTGTACAGCACAAAATCGATAGGACAAACAGACCAATCTTTGCATTAAAGATAATAATCGCGTATCTCATGATCTCAAAACCTGGAATAGAGGGAGACTAGAGAGCAGGTGTACAGCTGCAGCAGAACGATGCTTAGAAGACAACAAAAATCGCTGGCACCTGCAGCAGACCGATGCAGCACCAGCACTAGCCACACCGCAGATGTTGTGCAATGGTTGACAGTGCAAAAGATATGCGATACTAAATTTTTTGGGACAGCAGACTCGACTTATATCATCTGACCGCATAAATAACAGAAACCTGTATAGAATAATCATGACAATAGTGGTCATAATCTATAAATAAAAATACAAAATTTTAACTTAAGGAAATCATGGGGTTAAGTCCCATGCCTAGAGAATATAACCCTAAATGTTAGTGGCACTAAAAAAATAGAATGATCGATCGTAAGAACGATACAAGAACCCGAGGCATCGTGTTACGGGTTTGCACGACTAAACAGGCACAAAACTACCACGTAGTGCATTCTTGCTGGCGTCTGTTCCACGTTGTCAAATTTAGAATTTCAGTCCATAAAAAGAAGAGTGACAACATTTTAACAGTCACGTACGACAGACAAACTATCAGATGCTATATCAACTTACGCATTAGCAAACAAAAACAGTTAGAACGATAGAAACAATAACACGAAGAGGCACATCAGCAGACAACTGTGTCCACATGAATGCAGCAACGGGAGCAGTTCACGACGCTGTGGATTGCACTCGAGCTACCAATCGATCGTTGCTAAGAAAGGTAAGCACTGACTATTGAGAATCAACATCGAGCCGAGCTCTTCTAATGTAGGTCGTCCATCCCATAAAATTCCAAGCAACTGAATCAAGAGGTGACTTAGACGTAGATAGTTAACTACAGGCTTACGTTATCATCTAGAGCATAGGCATCACAACTGTAAGTGGGTACCATCCATTTATTCGAAAATATTGCCACGTTTAATAAATACTTCAATATAAAATCCAAAGATTAAAAATGATGAGTTAAATACTGAAGGCCTCTTAGGTACATTTAAAGATATGCTCCAATAATTAGCTGAAGTTCAAAAGAGAAATTTAATACATTGTAGCGATATTATACAAACGTAAGTTGAATTCATTCAAGTCGAAGAAAAGCATATATAAACAACTTTAACCCCTAACACGAGTTTGAAGTCGGTTCCTGTAATAGAAAACGCTTGCTCGTAAATTCTTTGTCAAGTGAAATGGAAAGAATGAAGATGAACTTGGTTTTCTTTAGAAAATTGAAAAATTCTTTCAACCAGGAAATAAAAGAGGAATATAAATCCAACTGCGTCTATCGTATATCATTACCTAGTTTGCTATGGTAACAGTTATTATTTGCATATTATTACAACTTTGTATTTGTATCCACTACTAATGGAAGTAATACATTTCAAGTTTCGTAACACATTGAATAACTTCGATAAGCAATCAGCTTCTCTAAACTTTAATTCAAAGACCGTAATACGTACACGTTTTGACATCTTTTTTACCTGTGTGGATCGACATTTTTAGAAAAACGGAGGTACACTTGTATATACAGTAGCGAGCGAAAAGATCAGAACGAGGATAAGGAAAAAGCTAAATTTGATAAAAGTTTTACTACAAAACAATGGAACCGGTCAATATAGGACAATAAGGCAACCAATGTAAATTAAATAATTTGAAAATATAGAGTTCACTCAATCAATATTGAACAAGTTATTGTACTATATATATATATATTTATATATATATATATTTATATATATATACATATATATTTATATATATATATATATTTATATATATATACATATATATTTATATATATATATATTTATATATATTTATATATTTA